>JANHZU010006234.1:80398-91595 GCA_032468055.1 Acrochordus granulatus | reverse complement strand
TCTGAGCCACAGTCAGCTCCAGGTCTTGTTTTGACTGACTGTATGGAGCTTCTCCATCTTTGGCTGCAAAGAATATTGTCAATCTGATTTCAGTATTGACTATCTGGTAATGTCCATGTGTAGAGTTGCCTTTTGGGTTGTTGGAAAAGCTTATTTGTTATGATCAGCTTGTTCTCTTGACAAAATTCTGTTAATCTCTGCCCTGCTGCATTTTGCACTCCAAATTAGGTGGTGCCTGTTCATCTACCTGCATTTTTACATGCTTTTGAACTGCTTTATTTTTATATCTTATATTTTTAATAAAATTTGAATTTATTTTACTCATGTGAGATTGATTTATCTCCTAGAAAAAGAGGGGGGATTGAAACCTCTAGCTATGCAACTATAAAGTACATGGCCAAACTATTTATATTAACATTATTTTTGATATATTTATATTTTACTTACTTGAAAGATTGAACAAGCTGTGAGAATCCTCTCTCTCCTACACATAGGGTTAAAGGAGGTATGCTAGGTGAGATTACCCTGAAGGGTATAATATGAAGAGATCATTGGTTTCTGGGAAAGAAGACTTGAAACTTCCAGTTTTCAATGGGGAGGTCAATTGACTCTACTACATGTTGATCTAAATTGAGGATTTGTGATTTGAAGAAGGTCTGATTTGATTTGCATTTGTGATTTGAGATTTAAAAGTAAACTGAATTCAAGCAAATTTGAGACCTGATTTTAAAAATAAAAGTATGTCCAGAGGCTATAAGAAGGAACCATCAAAATGTCAGCAAGTGTTTAAATCTTAATACAA
The DNA here is from genome assembly GCA_032468055.1 of Acrochordus granulatus. NCBI lineage: Eukaryota > Metazoa > Chordata > Lepidosauria > Squamata > Acrochordidae > Acrochordus > Acrochordus granulatus. The sequence continues at coordinate 90,793 of JANHZU010006234.1, read as the reverse complement.
TGAAAATAGCAAATGGTAAAAATCTACAGGTTTTAATTGGATACCATCAAGAGTTTCACCTCTATACATTTTTGAAATGTTCTCTGCAGTTTCTTTTAAGGCAGAGATAGCAGTGAAGAGTTGTAGGAATCGAGCCATGTTAATCTATAATAGTATCTTTTCTGACTAATACATTTTATTAAATGATATAATGCACATGACAAAAAACTATGTCTTTTAATAAATTTGTTAGTTGCAAATGGTGCTGACAGTTTCAGTGAGAAAACAAACACAGCCAAAATAAAAGGCGAACTGGACTTATGCAGAAAGCATTGTATGCTGACTTTAAAAAAATAAACTTTTTGCTCTATTTGTTTTTCTGGAGAAAGGCTTGACATCACCGTAAATAATACTTATTAGCCTTCCTTGTGGAGCTGTGGAGCTTTGCCCTGTCTGATTATTGAGTTTGGGGAGAATTAGTGTAGTTAGATGACAAGCTAGGCTTTTCTTGGGCATCTGACTAGCTTCAGTGGGATACCAAATTGAGCAGAGCATCCTGTCAAACTTAGCTTCTTGTTAACACAGCCCAACGCAGTCAATATTCTAGCCAAGCGGCAATCCTCTGTGCTAGTTAATTAGTAGAGGCAGCAAACACAGCCTAGCAGAATGAGTAGGTAGGCCCCATAAAACAAAGGCTGGTACACGGAAGTGTCATTTGTAGTCTTGTCATCCCCACCTCATTTTTACATGCCAGAATATGTGAAAACTCATAACAATAGTATTGAGACATTTATCCACACAGACATAGGAACAAGAGAAGGATGAGGCTGTGCAAACCTTATTTTCACCAAATTTTTTACATGTACTTTATTACTAACCAGAGAAGCAGACTTCTGGACAGCTTTCAGGTGACAGCCTTGAGTGAAAACAATTGATCTCAAGACAAATTTTTCTGATCTCTGATTAGTAAGATTTATTAAGCAGGTCAATGTAACAACATAAAAATTCCAGTGAGTACTCTAAAATGAGAAAACCTATTTTTGCTATATGCCAGTAATGATGGGAAGGTATTGCTTCTTCTTTTTGCATGCTTCCTTTAAAGAAGAGGAGGTTTGTTTCTTTGGTAAAGGAAGGGCACACCACACCTGCTGATTGTTTTGGAAATACCTACTTGATTTGCTATCTCACTTTCATGGAAAACTATAGATATCCTTCCATGAACAGGCAAAGGTTCAAATATTCATATTGCCAACAATCTGATGAGCAACTTATTCAGCACTCTGGCCCTATCAAAAACATTTCTTTTACAATATGGAAGATCTTCTGATTTCCTTCTATTTCACACACACATTGATTTGGGACAGGCAGATTAGAAAACAGGTATCTCTAGTTTTTATGAAATGAAATGAAATGAGAAGGACAAAGAGAAAGCAATAACGTTTTAAGAACAGGACAGAAGATTTTGTATGCTACAAAGGAAAGATAAGTGAGAATTTTAATAGAAGAGACTGCTGCACATTGATGTCAAATATTTGAATAGCTGCATCGGTGTTAGCTCCAATTTCCAAAAAACCTTTTTTGAGGAAACTGCACACCGTAAAACTTCTTTTAAATGTGTGTTAATTAGTAGTGCAAAGAATAATAAAAGGTACAGATTTAAATGCAAACAATGGAGGTTTGTGAGAAGAAATGGGAATAAGCATCACTTAATTTGGTCAGATTACTTCTGAGTAAATACTTTTCCAGTTAATCTGCATTTATATTTATCTGCTTTTAAAGAGGATTCTAAGTGGGTTCTGATCCCAGATGCTTTTGGTCATCATTTAACTTCATTTACTTTTCAGTAGTTTGCCAATCTCAGTTGCCTATCTTGTTTTCTCTACTAATCATGAGACAGACTGACCACCTGGGGGCGTAAAACTTGGCATGGAAACCATATCAGTTTAAATGCTACATTTATTTTTTAGAGGAGGAATGCATTTTGAAATAGCTGAAAAACTACTCCAGGGCTTCACAAAATATTTTGGATAAATTTGTTTAGTCTGCATATTGAAGCAAACCAACCTAATTTACACTTGCAGGATAAAGACTCAGATGGATACATACTATTCCCTTCTCAGAATTGTGGAATATAATGTTTTCAATTCAAAAAAAGTGGATATAATGGAAATTTTGTACAAAAATGCTTTGCTGCCTTGAAGTGTGATTGTTTGTACATTTTTGTGCTGCACATTGCTATCCAAATGGAATGGCAAACTATCATCTTATAATGTTGACAAGAGTTTTCACATGACTGGAGAAGATCTGAAGGGTTTTTAAAAATCTATTTGGATTTTTTTCTTCCATCCATATGGCTGCATATCTTTAATCTTGACAGTGCTCATCTTTCAACTTTATGCTCTGATTTCTTGTCTTGTTCCCATCCAGTGTTTGGAATGTGGTACCAAGCTTGCCACATTTAGATTAGGTCATGAAAAAGCCCACTTTTATGTAACATTAGATTCACAGTCAGTTATTGCAGGGCCAGACGCTTCCTATAATGTGATATTTTAGCTCAGTCTTGAATGTCATCGAATAAGAGAGGCATCTACCAAGGAAGTCAAAAAATGGAGGTGGTGTCCCCACTCCCTTTTTATGTGCATCCCTTCTAACTGAAGTTTTGATGTGAATCAACCAATTTCATGGAACTCATAGGCAGAAAGACTTTCTTTTTTACCTGGAGGCTAATAAAATAGAGAACCCAGGAACCTATAATTATTTTGATAGTTGGTGGGTGTAAATCATCTTGTCCATTTTCCTACTACACCCAACACTTTGATGAATTCTGACAGTTTGGAAACCTTCTAAAGGCCTGCTGTGTGATCATCTTACATGTGTGGAATTAAAGATGGAGAGACCCAGTGCTGCTTCTGTGCTAAATCACAGCACAGGAAAAGGTTTTGGCAGCAGAAGCCACATCACAAAACTAAAAGTAATTCATTCTGCAAGTTTTTGCAGTGTATCATGCTTCAGGATGATCAGGAATCAGAGTTTCTTCAACCAATTCAATGAATCATCGGAATCTGTTCCAATGTTCTGGAAGAAATGGGCATGCTCAGAAGAGACCCTCTTTAGTTTCTCAGGCTGTAAAGAAGACAGGAAGAGAATTGAACTTTCCGACTTACAGGATCAATGACAGCCTTATTAGGTAGACCAGGTAGGAAACATGACCAGATGAGTGAATTTTTATTCATTATAAAGTTACATTAACGGAATCTTTCAAGTCTGAAAGTGCATTTCTTCCCCATCTCCTTTACAGCCTGAAAAACTAGAAAGGGTCCTTTCGGAGCCTCTTGCCCTACCCCTATCCAGTTTCAGGCTGTGCTTCTCTTATCCATCAGTTCCCTAGGCAGTCTCCCACTGTTCAGCTTTTTGATACTTTATCCACAATGCAAACTTTTACATGCCTCTTTTATATACCCCCTCAGAGACATTTTTTCTTTTAATAAAGCTAGAAATCCTTGCATGTTGGAACCATTTCTGTTTCGGGAATAGTTCGAGCTCGTTGATTATTTTTGTTGCTCTTCTCAGTACCTTTTCTAACTCAATATTTTTTTTTTGTCTTAATAAGGACTGAACAGAACAGAGTTATTTTAAGAATGGTTGCTAGGTAGATTTGTATACAGGCATTACAGTGTTGGCAGTCTTATTTTCAGTTCCTTTCTTAATGATCCGATAAATACAATTTGTCATTCCCCTTGCACCTCATACTGGGTTGATTTTTTTCCACTGAATTATCCACTATAATTTGAAGATCACAGCCAGTTCAGACCACATCAGGTGAAGCAGGTTTTTCTCAATGTGATTGTATAAATACTTTATGCTGCCACAAAGGGCTATGCAAAAGCTTTGAAGGGATGTTTAATACATCAACACTTGGACTGAATGACCCAGTTGAAGCAGATTTGAGAATCAACACAGAAACTCAGTTTGAAGCAGCAAGCAAAATCAGGCTAGCATGTGCAAACTCCCAGCTAATTCATCCAATACTGATCCTTCAGGGAGCTTAATCAATGAGTAGGTATACAATAAACCAAAGCAAATGTGTTTCAGGGAAATTTTTTCTTACAGCTGAAATTCATGCTTGCTATGATCATTCTGAAATCTTCAGCTTCCAATAGTATGTTTAACTTTTTCTACTAGATCAGAGTTTACTTTGCCCTGATATAAATTTTCAGAATTTCTCCCAAGATATTTTACTGGAAATTTGCATGCCTGAAATATGGCATAAACGTGTAGATTAACTTTTCAATTGTCATGCAATACAATAATCAATTAGCAGAAGAGAGTGAATGGAAGACCATTTTTATTAAAATGTATTTGCTGTGAAAATATAAACTGCAGAGGAGTTCTGAAATCTCAGTTCAGGTTCTATTGCATATAAGGTCAGAAACAAAAAAGAGTACTTCTGTCAGGGAATACTATATTTTTTGTCTATGTTCAATATTATTTGAATCTCAGGCTTGCTCCATATTTTTTAAAAATCTTCAACACTAGTTGTGTACCTTCCTAAAAATGCATATTGATCCATCACAATCCATATCTTAATCACTTATATATTCTGGATGTGTCTATTCTTAAAGAATATTTGGAAAAGTGCAGGTGATGCAAATGATAGCCAGATTTATTTCTGACTTGCTGTGAGTTGAGCACAGAATATTGCTCTCAAACCAAGTATACTTTTGCAAAGGATTTTTAGGTTCGTGGGAAACTGGAACATTTGCTCTCTTTATCAAGCTAATTGGAATTCTCCCAATTAGATGAACTCTTTATTTGATTTGAAATGGATTGCTGAGACGTTTTTCTCTTCTTGAATGTCACATGATTTCAACTATATAACATCACTCTCAGTTTTTCTGCTTCAAGTTTTGCTGAGTGTGATGTTTTAAAATTTACAAATTATATTCAAATTCAGAACAGTGTATTATATTGAGTATACTTTGTTTTAGGTTGAAAGACATGTAAAAATAATATTATAAATACGTTTTGAAAGTACCCACTGTGGAGGAATGGTTGATGAAGTTGACAGATTTTGCTGAAATGGAAAAACTGACTTCTTTGATTAGAGAAAAAACAGTGTCTACGTTTATAGTGACTAGAAATCTCTTATGGACTTTTTGTGTAAAAATGAAAAAAAAGAACTTGTGATTTATCTTTTTGATGAATAGATAGGGTAGATTATAAAAAGAAAAGTAAAATGATGTAATTTTATCGAGATAAATTAAAATATATTTGTACTTATAACTGCTGTGAAGAATATTGGAAACCACTTTATGTTTTTTTCTTTCTTTTCTATGTTTCTTCAACTTTTTTCTTTCCTTGCATTTTTTGCATTTCTTTGACTTCTTTTTTATTTTTTTTTCCTAAGTTTATATTAGTTTGTATCAGTTTTTACCTTCTTTTAAACAAGTTTTAAAAATAAATATATAACAATTAAAATTATAAATACATAATCAGCTAAGACAATTATATACCCCTTGGACAAAATGATACTTAGTTGCATTTCAACAATAAAAATTTCAACCAAAGGAATGTTTTAATATAAACAAAATGCCTAAAAATGAACATGTACATATTGTAGCAGTGATGATTGTGAACTGTAAACTATTTCAGTCTGTGCCTTTCAAAGTGAAGAAAAGTATAGTGTTCTATATTTAAAAATATTCAATAAAGTATAGAAAAGCAATAAAGTATTTTTATCTATGCCTTTCAAATCAGGATTTAAATAAATTTTAAGGAAAATGCCAGCTAATTCATAATATGACAAAATCTATAAAGTGAGCTGTTCATATTTAAATTAAACTTGGCAGAGTTGCTCATTGCCTAAAGAACTTATTAAATGAATTACTACTATGACATGCAGATATCTTTATTGCTTCAATAAATAAACAAGGGACCTAATTCATCCATTATGTAATATGTAAGAGGGACAATGCCCATTTCCCAAGACTGAATTCTGCCTAGCATTATTTATTTCTTCAGTCAATTTTTTTGTAAATTTATATATCACCTTTTTACATAAGAAAAATATTGTAAGGAAAACTAAAAATCCACAATAATTATTTTTCCCCATTTTAGATTCTCATGTTTTTAGAAAAGAACCCATTTTTGCAATACTTGCTACACAAAAATGTCCATGTATTTTTCTTGAACTATGTTCATAATAGAATATGATATTAGTTGAGGCATTATAATATGTCCAATATGTTTAATAATACCATCCTCAAATTATGAATCTGTTCTTTCAGGGTTAGAACACTTTAATGCAGAGGTTAACTCTGCATTAAAGAGTGAGGGGTTTAAAGTGCACTTAAAGTGAGAGGTTAACTCTCACTTATCTGGCACTAGCAATCATATCTTAATTTTTTGCATTGAGCGTAGCTTCACAGTAATATACAACCTCATGTAACTTTGCAGATACAGAAAAATCAAGTTGTATATCATCAGCATATTGATGACAACCATTCTAATATCAGAACATTTCCCAGGACTCTATTATCAACTTTAGTAGGATGTAATTTCACAGTTTCTTTTTTTACTGGGAAGAAGTGGGATACAGCAGTGCAGAAATATAGAAAACATTGCTCAGATATTATATGTCATAGCTAACTTTGTTGTTCTAGCATTGCAAGATTTCCTCAAGGATACATGGCTACCATCATCCTGGCTGCTATTTATATAATCTCTTAACCTGCAACAAAACAGAAGGGACTTTGATTCCTAATTTTATCATATCTGCTTTTTTCTTCTTCAGGTCATTACTATTTCTTTCATTACTGAAATACATAAATATACCAATATCAAAACTTGAAATGTTATATATTTATCAGACTGCCCAACTCACTAAATAACTTTGGGCAGTTTACAGATTAGAATGATTAATTAGAAGATTAAATCTCAGGATAATTGACTGCATATATCGAAGTTTAACAGCCTAATAATTTTGCAGTGAGTCCTACATATTCTGGGTTTCACTGTTATAAGGGGAAAGTACAGGTTTGAAAATTAACTCGATTCTTTCACATTTTATCAGGTAGAGGCAACACATGGGTTAAAAATGAAAAAAAGTGTTAAAATTCCCTGAAAAACTAGGATGAAAGATTAGCAATACTGAACAATACCTGTCCACAGTGAACTGTTGATCTGAGGATCTGTATTAGGTGATGTTTGTAGGCTCTTCATGTAGAATGATGGAAAACACAGATGATAGCAGTCAACGTTGCACAACAATGGAGTCTGATGTTTTGTTTCCACTTTTCAAAAGGTCTTTTTTTAATTTGATAAGGCCCAGGAAATTGTTAGCAACATTCTGGTGGGAACCAGTGGAAAAGAATGCAGACTCTATCAATGGAGCAGTTCTTATCCCCAAGCGTTGCACTTGGTGGGTGTGGGAATAACATGTTTTCAATGTCTGCTGCTGCAGTAAGATAGCATTGAGAAACAAGGCCAAAGAACAGTACAAACTCAGTCAAGGGAACAAAGTGCTTTATCCAACTATAAAGTGTGCCCAGACAATGAAGCACTAGATTCAGTCGAACAACAAAAAATATAAAAGATCTTGAGAGAAAAGGATTGGCTGAAAGGCTGAATCAGTATGCAATATAATAAGAATCTTTTTAAAAGCATTTCAGTAAAATGCTTACAACCCAATAACAGAACATTTGCAACTATTTGTTTTTTTTTTATAGTATTATTATTCTTAATTTTTTTCTTGTGATACATGTATTTAATAAAGACTTTAACAGGGTTTGGTTGCTTACATTAGAGCAACTAGCAGTTGGAATCAATATGTAATAACAAGAGTGGGAAAAATAGGCTTACATTTATCATCACTTTTTATAGGCATGAGTTCAGTTTGAACTGCTAGAAAGTCAAAAGTGATTGCACAGTTTTATGGCATATAACACATTGGACTAGTTGCTCTTGTAAAGGCAGAGTATGAAAGCATTTTCTTGGAAGTACAGATGAATCAGGAGGAAATTACTATTATCCTCCTATACTAAAAGTATCTCCTTCTTTTCAATCTTTTTCCATGAAGGGATCACTGGCTTGGATACAAATGGAAGAATGCTAAATCCAAGGTGCATCTTCCCTATGAAATGTTAAATAGAATAAAATCTGATCCTTTTTTCATGAAGACAATTGGACAAGTATTTATTTGAGGCAACAGATACAAGCATTTTATTCAGTTCCTGATTGATTGATTGATTGATTGACTAACTAATTTATCTGGCTGTCCATTCACCAAGCAATTCTGGGAAGCTAACACAAATTAAAAACAACAGAGGAATGAGAAAACAACAAAACATAATAAACTAAAACATACTACACCAGGAACTAAATATGCAACTCATACTTATCACAGACTTTAATACTATCCTGGCCTAGCACCTATAAAATAACCAGGTCTTCAAACCTTCTTAAAGGCTGTCAGGATTGGGACCAATCAGAAAAGAGAGTTTTTTTTCATATGAGCTGGTGTAACAACAGCAGCTCCAGTTCTACAACTGGTCCAAAGAGTTTAGTGGTGTTAAGTATAAACAAGTTCTTGCCTTTTAATTCAGTTACATATCAATGGCTTTAACTCCTCCCTGCCTTATTACCATGTTCCCATGATAAATGTCACTTCCATTTGCAGCTGTGCAATTGAATTAAAGTCTTGTGATATTCTAATCAAGATTTTTTTAAAGAATAGCCATATTTGCAATGCAAGATGATCAAGCAGAAATACAAATATTCATGAGCCTAACCTTCGATTATCTTAGTTATATAACTCTACAAAATTAAATCTATAATGAGGGCAATCACAAAATAAATAAGTTGTTATTCCATTTCTCCACGAGAGAAGAAATGTTCAGCTATGAGTATTTCCTTTCTCATTGGTTTCACTGCTTGAAATTGGCCTCAGTGCAGAAAAGTTTATGACTAACAAGGAGAAAGCAATAAAATAATGATCAATAAAAGGGCTTTTAGAACCCAGGGTGTTCCTCTGCAGTCATTTGCTATTTTTACTTGTGGTGATTAAGATTAGCATTCTTGAATTGCCATGTGACATCAACAGACCTATAAACATGCAAATATCCATTTTTTCAGAAATTTTGGATATGATTTGCAACTCAAAAAATTGCACAAAATACTGAACAACGTCGGAATACTGAACGTTGATCCAAATACAATTTTCATCCAATGGCTATAAGAGAATAAGATAGAAAATAATAAACAGTGAATTAACCCAATAAAGTTGACTTACAATTATGTCACAAATGAAAAAACAGGAATATTGACTTTTTGTGTTTTTGTGCCATATTTGCTTTTAAAATACCTTATTAAGATTTTGCTTTCTCACGTCAAGGGGTTTGAGAACCTAACTCTTGAACATCCTATTCACTGCTATGTATCTTCTGACACTGGAGAGTTCAGTAAAAGTATTATAATTGCACTGAGGAAGGAGGGCAAGAGAACAGAGCATTCTATTTTTCTGTAACATATTTTCATTTATTTCAGTGTGTAATTTTTTAAGTGAATTCGCTTCAAAGATAATGCACAGTTGGAATTATGAATATCCCTGCTTTGTAGTAAATGTACTGCAAGCTTCTTAAATAATTAAATTATGTGAGTTCTGAAAATGGACTGTAATTAGTCATTAAGGAGCAAACTCTATTGCTGTGAAGAGCTGGTAGGCACTGCACAGAATATCTTCTGAGTCTGAGATTATTAATATAGGATAGCTTCAGATATCCATGGAGCAAAATCAACTATTTTCTCCCCTGGAACATAAAAGCAAAGCTGTCTTTTAACCCATATTTATTAAGTTGTGGTTTAATGAATTATTGTACCTTACAACATTTGATATTCTCTTTTTCTCTCACAAATCTGAAATAAGCCCTGAGCCATCCTGTCACATGCTATTCCTGGATTTGTAAGAAGTAGTGACCATAGGGAAAGCTAGTCGTAAGGAATGGAATAATTTATCTTAGAAAAAATACAAACCAACTTTAGATGCTATTATCACTGAGGTGAAATATCAGTGCACTTTAAAAACTGTGCATCATCAAAACTCTCATTAAAATTTAAGGAACTCTCATAAACATCAAAACAAAGGTTGCTAGTTTGGCTTTCCTTGTCACAAATGATAAGTTGCTTGCCTAAGAAATTGAGCTAAAGGGCAGGTACTGGCTCTGGAGCTAAATGCCAAAAATCTATTTGCCCTACAGCAGAACAACATATTAATCTCCTAAGAAAAGAAAGTAATGAGATTTAAACCATCACAATCACAACAAAAACCCATCACACAAACTTGCAAAAGATATTCCTCATATCCATGAACACACACACACACCTACAAATAAAATTAAAAAAACACACATTAACAAAGAT
>JANHZU010006234.1:13313-42465 GCA_032468055.1 Acrochordus granulatus | reverse complement strand
TTTTTTTTTGGGGTGGGTGGTTGGGTCATAGAGGCTGGGACAGAAAGAACAAAGTTACTAGTCAGTGACAAAAATAAAAGGATTGACATACTTCTACTGTATCAATGGTTACTAGTCATGATGATTAAATATTATCTTCAGTATAGAAGGCAGTATATTTCTAACCACCAAGTGCAAAAAATAATGGGACAAGAGCTATTGTCTTTCTTCCTCCTTTCCCAGGGATAGCTGATCACTCTGGGAAACAGGATGAGAAAACAAACATTCCTTTGATCTGGTCCTGTAGTCTCATGCAGATTCTTTGTCCCTCTGGACCAAATAATAGCACCTCATGTAGTCTGCCATTCATCTTTCATCTGAGTTTATTAACCTCAAACAGGCATGTCGTACTTTGAGTATATCAAATGCCTAAGAATTGTACAAACCCACACACATTTATATTATTCAATTTTGGTGAAAAATTCAAAGTGAAATATTAAGGCAATGAAAGTAAAGGCATGAGATGAGAAAAAAGAAAAGGCTACAGCTAAAATTAGTTTGCACCCCACCATTCCCTATACCTTTCCACTCTTGCAAACCATTCTTGCTCCTTCTGAGTCCATATACTGCATTCTTCATTGCTTGTTGTTCTTGGAACTTCTTACTTTTCTATTTTTCAGGATCTCACCATTCAACCACAACTTTGGTTGTGTCTTCCCTTTCTTTTCAACCCATTCACTCTACTTTCATATATTTGTTGGCCATTTAATCCTCAACCATTCTCTCTAGAGGATCAAACTACCTCAATATCTTTCTTTTAAACTGGTCATTCATTCAAACACACTCATTTAACCCTCATTCATTCTTAACTCTACTTCTTCTATGGTAAAGTATGCTTTACCTTACATACTTCTTAATGTATGTACGTAACTTTTATCTCATTGTAACAAAGTAGACAGAAGCAGACCACCATTGAAAGTTCTTTTGACAACCATTCATTCCTCACAACAGACTGCATATAACCCACTACTTTTCTACTAGCATGTGCATATCTTAAATTTTTCTCATAACTTTTCACATCTCTAGTAAGCATTATTCCAAGATACTGAACACAAAATCATCTACTTGCTCTAGTTTTCCATCATTTGTGTATAACCTGCAATAATTTACTCATTTTCCCTGTCAAACACAATTGCTTTCATTTTTGATATATTAATATATAAACCATGCTCCTTATGACTTCACACAATCTATTTAACATTAATTAAAAAACAGTTGGATCTTGGCCAAATACAGTAATCTGCATATAAAAGCACATGTATGTTCATATCACCAACAAATACGTATTCAACATCACCACAAATATTCCACAAATATATTAAACCTAGGGGAAATGACACATCCTTCGCTTACTTCCTGCTCAATGCTGAAACTTTTGCTAAGCATTCCATTTATTGTCACTCAGTCATTACTTCTGTATATTGCTCTTATCTCACTCCATAACCAATACCATATTTTCAACTCCTTATATGTGAAAAACATTCTATAATTTAAGACCTATATTTCAATATATTAAATTTTCTATAAATGTATTTATACAAATGTTTTACATACCATATGTTTCTGTGGATTGACAGCAGTTTACAATCATGACAAAGAAAACAATACAATTAAAAATACAACACTATCATAACTAAGCTGCCTTTATCATCATCATTTAAATATTATATGGAAGAAGGGGTCTTCCGTGCCTTTTTAAAGGCTAAGAGGTTGGGAGCAGTCTACAATTCATGCAGTGGGATCAGCCACTAAGATGATTGGTTTTATTTTAAAACAGGTTACTTATTCATCATGCTCAATACTGCTTATTCTGACTGATAGTACCTATTCAAGATTTGAAGCAGACACCTTGATATCTGTTGACTTACCATTTCAGATATCTTCAATCCTAATAATCCTTCAGCTGTAGGTGTCATTTAGCCTGTGCAGGCTACAGGTTCTTCATTTCTGCTTCAGCTGGAGGTTGCATGAACTGAATTTGGTACTTTTTTTGGAAATAAAGCTTACACTAAATTACTATAGTTCCTTTCCCAGAATAACAGTTCTCTTATCAGAGAATTTATATAATCATTTGGAAGTTACTACGTCATGCTTGAAAACTCTTCCTTGTTGAGGACTTGATTGTCTCTCAGGAAGCACATTTCTCCATAGGAGCCCATAATTGAAATTCTCCCCATGTGTCCCATGTGTAGATCAGAGACTGGTTTCTGTGAGGAGTAGGACTTTTTGCTTCATGATTTCAAAATGTATGAAAAGGTTTATTTTCTTTGTACTTAGTACAAAAATACAAAGTACTTAGTAGCTTTTTTGTGGTACTGAAGAAGCAAACAGGTTTAATCCCATGCATTTGAGAGTCAGGTGCTTATAATGTACGAATAAACTTTTTTACAAGGAGCCAATTGTTGGTACTTCAAAAATATTTCTGGAAATATTTATGCAAAAAAGGTATGGTTTACATATTCCTAATTTATACAGAGATTAATTCTAAACTGAAAATAATTATGTAATGACATCTTGTCAAAAAATTTTAAAAAATACATGACAAAGGCTTTATTAAGTACCAGAAACTATTTATTTTCCAACATTCATTTCATAATAAAAATGACAACAATTATACCAAGGCCAATTTCAATCCATATGAGATTTTGCACCTTTCCCCAGTCATTCTTATGAAAGATTCAATGACCCAACAAACCACGTTATATACAAATCTCTTCTGCATCTTTGCTTGACATCAACAAAAATTATTTTTCATTGCTCTGGTGCTTTTCCAGTTAGGAAAATAGAAGTCTAATGTGATTTCTTTATTGGCCCATAAATGCCACCAAAATGATTATACATGAGACCTCTCATTTCACATGTTAACCCCAATCACATTCTTATATTTTTGTAATTATCATGGGTCAGCAAGAATTGATCAGAGATTGTGATTTTCTATTGTGATGCCTGTGCTTTTGTGACAGACAAAAACATCAGAATGTTTTGATTTAGCTAGCCACTACTATAAACAAATCAACTTTTGATATTCTATAACCTTATTTTACTCTCCTGCAAAGGAAGTAACATCAGGTTGCAATTTTTGTCCATCATCATTTTCAGGGCATAAGTTCCATGTCCTTGTCTGCTATTCACCTGTTTACAGCTTTTTCCATCTCTGAGCTGCAATTTTGGTACCATTAAAAAACAAAACAAAACCTCAGGCTTCGTCCTGAGAACATTTCAGCCAAACAAATGTAACACAGGCAATATGAAGAATAATTAAATTGACAAGATGAGTGATAGGCATGCTTCACCAAGGACATTTTCCCACAGATCATGGCCTTCATTTTACCTGAAGCCTGTTTGATGTCCATATTTTGTCATGCTATGGATAAATTTGTTTTGATTAATGAGGGAGGCACCCTATCAGATGTAAATATTCTCTCTTCCAAAAGGGTCAGTCAGTAACATGTCAGAAAAAAGGTTAAATTATATAGATTTTACAAAATAACATTTTATGCAAACATTGAACAAATAGAGTCTGAACATAAAAACAGACTGCAATGTAGCACTGTAGATAAAGATGCCATTCATGTCCTTCTCTTTCTTCTCCCTCTCTTTATAGCATATAATTTTATGCATTTTCATTTTTCCCCCACACAAATGAGGGAACTGAAAATGAGAAGAAAGAAACAAATAAAAATATGCCTTTCAAATATCATGTGAAATCTGTAATAGCATTTCCACTTCTTCACAGGCCCTAGCTGTTGCTAAGATATCATTATAGATCTGCCCTCTGAAACAAAGGATTATTGCAGCAAGTTTAATGTGATGACTGATTGGACATGGCAAGGAATTCATGGATACTTCACTGCTTCCTGAAAGTGTTGCAAGGAAGCTAGTGAAAAAGTCATGTGACCTGGCTTACAATTGTTATTTTCAAATGCCCATGAATATACATGAAAAGACTTGCTTCCTATTGACCATCTGGAATTGTTCTGACTATTTTTCAAATACCATGCTAAGGAACATAATGAAATCTGGAATCAAAGTCTATCCCAGTTATTAGAAAGTCTTCTGGACCACAGCCATAAGTGAATATTGGGTAATAGTTGGTAGCTTCAGCTATATTGATATTAAGTAGATAATATTCAGACAACAATCTGATAGATAAATAAATCACCTTAGAACAATTTTGCTAAAAAGTAGTGCCTATAGATCAAAGTCTGAGGCCATAAGGTAATTCAATTTTTTCCTTCCAAGGCTAGAAAGAAAGAGGTCTCAGTTCAGAAGGAGACTGAATCTCAGTTCAAGACTTCTCAGTTCAGAAGGAGACTGAATCTTGAATCACTCTCTTGATCTCTGGAAGCCAGGAATCAGAAATGCCTACATATTTTTTTATTTTTATTAACATATTTAGAGACTACTCCTCTCACCCATAGAGTGATTACCCTAACACGTATCTAAGTCAAAATAAATTTTAGGAAAGACATACATTTCTTATCATCTGACAACAGTACAAGACAGCTGATGTGACATCAAACTACTGCTTTTTAACAGTTGCCATCTATTTTGTCTCTTATCCCTCATTTCATCATTCCCTCCATCCATTCCTTTTCCCCATCCCAACAATTGTGTGTGTATGTATAATATATTGTGATCTATAAAAGCTAATGTAATAGACTAATAAATCAATGTAAGCTGCCAAAAGATTTTTTTCTGGTTAAAAAATAAATCAGCAAAGAGTGTAGCAAATACCATCTTTTCCTATGATCCACTTTGCTGTTCTGTCATGAGAGGTCTTGATATTAAAGAATTCTTCTTCTCAACAAGGAGCCAACAATAGAAAAGGGGGTGACACTTGGTTTAATATTTAGTGTCCCCTGGGACCCAAATGAGAGAGAGTAGTGGTGAAGGAATAAATCTAGAAACTAGGAGACTCTGAGTTCTAGTCTCATCATAGATACAAAGCCAACTGACCTTGGTCCAGTCACACTCAGCCCTAGTAAGCAGAAGGCAAGAGCAAACCACTTCTGAAAAATTTTGCCAAGAAAATTGCAGGGACTTATCCAGGCAGTTGCCAGGAGTTAATGCTGACTCAAAGGCAAAAATAAAAACAAAGCAAAAAAGGCCCAATTAAAGATGTCATTCTACTAAACCATTTGGAACGGTTCTTGAAATATTACTGGTTTTCATAGTTAAAACAGGCATCTTAGCATGCTAGAATATGAAGAAATGGCATATAATCAGTATGAAAATGTGATACTTTTGCCCATATATTTCAATACGATGAAGAAGAATAAGTAGCCATGTACATCAGCATAAAAACTAATTTATTATACCATACCCATATGTTTCCTAAGAATCAGTGATAACAAAGTACAGTAGAACCTTGGATTGTGAGCATAATTAGTACCAGAAGAATGCTCTTAAACCAAAGCAAGGTTTCCATAGGAAACAATGTAAAGTTGCATGATCTGTTCCATGCCCATATTGAATATTGAATAATGAATATTCCATATTCATTAAAAAATCATTTTCAATGGAATTTTATGTAGAAATGATTGTCCCTAATATCTGAAATAAGTAACAATTATTAATACATAATGTAAAGGAGAAATAGAACAAATAAACCAAGGCAGGTTCTGACCATCGGCTGCTGCTTGGCCAGCTGCTGTCTGGGCAGCCCTGTTGAATTTGAAGGATTCACTGCTGCTGCCGCTTGAAGGGAGAATGGCCTTTTTCCTCAGCAATGACTTTCTGGTGGTCTTTCCCAGGTGGTTTGGAAATATTTCTTATTATAACCTGCCTCTGTACTATACAAGAGGGGAAGAGATGGGCAGGAGGGGGACGATCTGGATGGTGCTGTGCAAGGATGGTGTGTGTGTGAGAGACAGAGCGAGTGACAGGGAAGATGGAGGGTCAATATTCCTAAACTTGAAGAGACGGGCAGAAGGGGGGAGGGCCATGTGTATATGTGAGTGACAGGGAATATGGAGGGTTAGTCTTCCTATGCTTTGAGAAGAGTCCTGGCTGGCATGAGGGAGATGAGAGGGAGGAGAGGAGGGTGAAGGAGATTGCTTGGAAGGAGAATCTGGAATCTGAATCTCGGAATTCTTTCTCTTGAATGACTTTCATTTAATTTACGCTTTTTACACAGCAAGAGAGAAGAACCATCAGCTCCATTATGAGATTTCCCATGCAAGGTCATCATGTGGTGCTCATCTTGCAAGTTTTGCTCGTTAATCAAATTAAATTTTATTAAAAATTTTTGCTCGTCTTGCAAAAATCTTGTGAACTGAGGTGCTCACAATCCGAGGTTCCACTGTTCAAGAAACCCCTTCAATTATTCATCCAATTGAACACATAGGTAAGTCTATTGTACTGTCAGTATAAATTGAAAATGTTTCCAAGAAGCATTAAGACTGTAATAGATTCACTTTATCCAAATATAACATGAAGAAGAACAGGAAGAAATTTAAAGTTACATATGAGTAAAAAATAGGAAATGGTAAACAAGGATTCTAGAACTTATGTTCTGATTATGGTTATTGAGTATGTCCACTGAATCCATTCTTCTTGTATTAAAGCATAAACACACACACACACAATGTCATGATTGTCTGCAGAATGAGGCAATCATACAGAACAGTTTTAGCGTATGAGTTCAGGAGCAATCTTAACTCAAACAGGTTGTCCATAGATGTATGACAGAGCATATTTATTTTAAAAAACTTGTCTACTTTAAAAACCTGTTCTGAACTAGTGAAGGATTAAAGAGCAACAACTTTGGAAGAACTTCCTATTAACCTAGGTGAGATCCATTTGTACTGGTATCTCCAAGGGAATTAATACTGACAACACGCAACTGCTCTTTTTTACAGGGGCACAAATGAATTCATGATGCTTCTTCTAAGTGAAAACATACTCTGCAGTTTCACTACTGTCAGGAATCTCTAAAAACTAATTCATTTTTCTCATTTTATTGCAAAGAGCAAAGTGTATGTATACAAAAAGTATGTGTGGGGGGTTTGTTACCTTCTTAATTACACACAGGAAAATGGAGGTAGAACTCCTGTTACCTCATAAAAAATGCCAAGATTTTCTTTGGCATGTAAATAGAATGCACCGTGAAGTAACAAAAATAAAAATACAATCTCATATAAATGTAGTCAGGCTTTGTTTGTCAATTTTGCACACAAAAAGTTAATATAGTACGTCAAGATCAAGGCTATAATACTTCAGTGGTTTTTCAACTGTGTTCAGGTAACAATCTTCCTCAAAGCTCTTAGCTTAATGATGGATTGTCTGCTGCTACAGATCTTCTTGAATAGGAAATAAAAAAGAGTGTTGAGTCAAATTTGCTTTGTTCTACTTTGCCCCTAAGCCCCACTCTGATCACCTTCTTCCTTCAGAACAGCTAAGTAACAATATTCAAAACTTTCTCTTCTCCTGTTAGGAACAATCAAATTCTGGATTCCATCTGGAAGAAATCATTTCTATTCTGGATTCCAACCATCCAGTCATCCAGAATTTGTATATTTTGTCCTTTTCAGAAACTTTCCTAAATTGGTTGTTCCATCAATAGAATGATTCATACACCAAATTTTTTAATATTTTTTGCAGAAATCTAGTAAAAGGGTAATTATAGCCTCCTCATTCTATCAATGTGGAGTATGTGTTACTATTATTGCACACTATGTTAGATGCTTATGTACCTAGCCACAATATATGAAAGAACATAGGTTAACGAAAAGAACTGAAGATTGTGGCAAACTGCATATCTAATTTCATAATTTATTGAACAAAGTTTTCTAATTAAACCAGAAATGGAATGAGCCCTAATAACAAGGAGCCAGAATGCAAGGTTTGCTTGCATCCCTATGAAATTATAGGGAAGTAAGTAATAGTGGCATAAATTTCACAATTTTTTCCCCACTCAATCTAGGGTCACAAATATTTTCTGAGAAAATTAAGTGTATGATTTCAGGACTAATCATTTATCTTTCTTTTCTATCTCAGTATAGACATATATATAACAAATCTTTTGAGAAAGCTCACAGCATAATGAGAAAATTCTGGAAATAATTAAGTGAAGGATAGTATCTATTCTCCAGCAAATGAAATACATCTTTTTATTTCATGCAACTTTTTTACCACCAACTTGCTGCAATTAGGAGGTTGTTGGAAAGATATCAGTTGAGATTTGAAGCCTTATTTCCAAAGATGTTTTGAATTAACAACTAATTGGTAGCTTTCTTTGATAACTATTTTATTGCAGGGTGCAGCTAAGATGAAAATCAACCACAAAGGGAACTCAGTTTTGTTTGTCATTAATTTAAACAGATGATTTACATAGGCCCACATCCCCATCCCCATTTTTGTGTGCTTTACAATTCCTCAATGCTAACTAGCAGCAGTTGGATTTGATGTTGTGTCATTTCCTATTTATTTATGTTACAAAAAATATCCTGTCATAGATTAGCAGGAGGGCATGCAGGAAAAAAAATGAAAAGCAAGAAAAGGATCAAAACGGGAGCTTTTGCATTTTTAAGAGTATTAAACAATGGGCCCTGAAGAAGAGTGCATATGTAATTTCACTTCTTTCTTAGATGTCCACAAGTACTGAAATCAAAGGTAAGTCAGAAAATATTAAAGGGACATGGCTGTGATTTTAGTTAATGAACTCTTTCCAGTCCAGCAGGAGAATTCTCTCTCCAGGAACGTATGCTCAGCATTCTGCAGGGGGCTTCTCATCTAAAGAAATCCAATATAAAAAACATACTCTAAAACTTTTCATTGTATTTATTTGTTTTTCATTGACAAAATTCTCTCTCAAACAGGCAACAATTAAACAGGGCATTCAAGTCTTGCCATTAAAAAAAACCTCCCAAATTTTTATAACAAAAAATGGTACAACTCAGGCATCTATATAGGAATTGAAGGAATACAAATTAATCAAACGGATACTTTTTCAGTTTCTGTCAAAGAGCTACAAAGCTCAGCATGCATAGACACATCAAGCTTTAGATAACATCATTTTTTTAACTATCGTAGTGAATTGATGTAATGCATATATGGTATAGATTAATATATGGTTTTTTATTGGTGAGAAAATCATTATTAACCCCAAATTATCAAAATAATGCAAAAAGAAAATGTTATGATCAGAAATATGTGAACTGTCACAGTATTTACAAAGATTATTCACAGTGGCTAAAATCAAATGCAGATGATTAAACAATACAATACTGTATCACACCTTTGAAAGATACACACACAGACACAGACATGCATAGCATAGCTTGTCAGCAAAGCTATGCTCTTTGGATTGTTAAAGCAGCTATGTCATTCCCATCTTCTTCAAGAGCTGCCTTCAGGTATCTGATGATAATCCCAGCCAGATAGGATGTTTCTACATACACATGCACACATGAGAATTATTGAGGCAGTTGAGCTAATGATCTGGAGAGGCTAGAATACTTTGTTACAGTACTCTTTTGGATGCTTTATACAGTTCTAAGATAATGTACTAAAATACTATTTAAGATGGGACAGTGGTCTGGAGTTGAAAGGGAAAAGGACATTCAGAATGTGTGTGAACCTTCATACCATATATCTTATGCTGTATTAAATCAAACTCATCCTTTGTACAAATCCCCAGTCATCTAGGGAAGAAAATATACCTGGAGGCTTCTAAATCTTGGCATCTGGACCTTAATTTTTTATTTTATTGTTAAGCTTTTGGCCTCAAGGTCTGTCTCAAAACAAGTTGTAAAAGGAGAAGAGTCAGTAGATGTAAAATTATCACCATCCCCCTTAGCTCTTCCATTTGTTCAGTTCCAAACCAGGGGCCAACATGGAAAAGAAAAGTGGGAAAAACTCATCCTTTCTTGAACTTATGTGGCATCAGATATGTGAGCCCAGGAAAAGGTGCAGCTTCTTTGAGGAATTGCTACTAGGTGCAACTTAAGCACCCATTTTTGTTCTAAACCACATTTCCTGTGGTGGAACCACAGGCTGAAGGGGAGGCAGCTCTGATAGGAGGAGTAAAAAGACATTTCAGCTTAGAGTCCATTTGGGGGAAGAAATGTTTGAGGTCAAACTCTTATGTCTATATCTGTCACTTCCCCAGGGAAGGCAGACAGTCTGGTGAGATTCTTGTAAATTGGTGATCAGCAATGAAGTAACCTCTTGGACCCATTCTTGGAGCTGTTCTGGAAGCTTGCACCTGACATTTTCCCTCTCCAGTCACTGCACAGATGACTTATTTATTTTCCCTCATCTTCAGCACATTACAACACAGTGTGTAACGAAAAAGTAATACTTGTTCTAGAATTAGGATATTTTAAGTTCAGTGCCCATTACCCCAAGCCACCATGCCCAATGGCAAAGAATTGTAGGGGTTGTAGACTAAAATAGGAGTAAACCAGTTTGCCAAGTGAAAAAACCAATTTGAATGTCTCTTTTTTGCTTCCATTTAGGCAAACATATTAGATCATCCAAACTGATCTTCCTTGCAGGCTTACTTTCTGCTGTGATTGTAAAATGTAAGTAAGGCCAATGGATTTTCTGGGACTGACTTCTGAGTAGTATGTAAAGCAATAGACTGCCAGTCTTTTGACATATTTTCCAAGTTATTTTCCAAGGTTTTGGAAAATCTGTTGAGCTCAAGAACAAATTGAACCAGAGAGTTTGTTCGTTACCAACTTGTATGATGTAGGTGTGCCATGGACAATTGAAGTAAAAACACATGTGGCAAGTTGAATTCTGAAAATTATTTATCTAATGAGTACTGTAGTTTTTCTCCAAAAACATTTTTTTTCTTAAACTTTAAGTTAAAAGAAAAAGGAGTATGTGGATTTACAGACATAAAGGTTAATTTTCTTTCAGGGAAAGTTTTTGGTTTTGTCTTTACTTACTGACTACAGGCCTAACTGTAATGAATAGTTGTAAGTTACTGAAGCATTTGGAGCCCAATCTTAGTCCTTCATCAGGCACTTGGTAGATTTCATATTAGTAAATTAAATAGGTATGGTAATGGTTTTCTTTAGGCATGTTTGGAAAATGGTTGCAGATCTTTTCTATTTCCATTTACAGCTTTATATGAAGGAATGGCATTAAGAACTGTAAATCATTGTGAGTGAAGGAAATGTATGCTATAGTATTGGGATCTATAGAGAGGTAATGCAGAATGTTTTGGGATTTGCAAATTCTATTATATTACATGAGAGAAACAAGTTCTTGTAATACAGATACTAATGTTATAATATGATGTGTATGTGCTTTTTAAATGCAGTATGCATTAAGAAAGATACATTTGAAATGTATAAATACATATACTCAGTTAGTGATTCTACTCAGGAGATAACTAAACCTTAGATTATTTTTGAAAGGCTGAACTCTGGAACAGCTCTTCATTAAGACAGAGCATTGCTTAAGATTAATTGCTTAATATTAATAAAACAATATTAATAAATATTGTTTCAGAATATATGGTGCCATGAAGGTAGCATTGATGCACAACTATTTAGATCAAACAGTGGGAGCATGTTATGCTTGTAGTTGTGCAATCCTATGAAGAGATGAAGGTGCCTCAAGGTTATAGAAAGGATAGTTCTGCTTTTATGTGCTCCAAAGCAGTCTGAATTATTTCTGAAATCCTGTACATTTCTACTCTGCTTATGTTTAGAGGATGTTTTTTGAATGAGTGATTTATCTGAATTTTTAACTTTGTGGCTGGTCTGCTTGTTAAGTGCCACATGATGCTTTGTATTTCAGCATTTGAGAAAAGATGAAATCCAAGCATAGATAAATCTCTGAATTGATTCATACTGGGTTTGTGTAACAATACAAATTCTTGCTTCATAAAATCTTTAGGGTGAAAAGATTGTGCTGAAAAGCTAAGACTTGTGTAGTACATTGATAATGTTATTATTTTACTTACTGTTGCCTTGAACATTTACTGAGGGCTGCTGTACCGGATCAAATTCCTTGCGTGTTTAACCATGCTTGGCCAGTAAAGAATCTGAATCTGAAAATCAAGGTAATGTCAGCCTGTTTGTGAAAGACTTGATCAAGTGTTCTTGGTTGGTAGAGCTGATTGGAAAACCGGGCTTCAGTTATAATAAATAGATTTATTATTCCACTTGAAAATACAGACCTATAGTTTAAGAGTGCCAGCAGAACCACAAGAGCCTTTGCCTCAAGCCTGCTTTGGAGTTTTGTGGCTGCACTTAGGTTCTGGAATGTTTGCCTGAGGCTGTTTCATTGAACAACTTTTCAGAAGTTCAGAAATATCTTCTTTTTTAAGAAACCTATGAGTATATAATTCCCTTTCTTTTTATCAATATTTTAAACAGTTTCTGTGTATTTATGCATGTGTGTTATACTAATTTTTGAGCCACCTTGAAGATAAGCAGAATATAAAGCTTTTAAATTTAAGATGTGGGTGTGTATAGTGAGCAGGATAACATTAAGGAGTGGGAATTTCTGAGCACTTGTTTCATATGGAAAGATTTAATTGCTGCTTTTCCCCATCTATTGTATTTAGCCAGAATGACCTCCTAATTGATTCTTCTTGTAAATACTCCACTCCTGCTGAGGATAGTTTCTTCTAATTATACTAATCACAAATTTCACCATGTGCTTAGTGTAACCCATCCTTGTTCAGCTTCAGACACTAGGAAAAGACCTAAAATTATTATATTTACACAAAATGTAATTCAATATCTTGATAACACTGAACAGAGGATGTTTCCAGATAGATGGTTCCTCAATATTCTTGTCAAAAGACAATATAGTTCTTCTGTCTTTCCCTTTTAATGGATGACCTCTATAGGGTGGTGGGATCCATTTGAATTGTTTTTCTAGATGCCTAATACATCCAGATGGTTTCCTACCTCTCTCTGGAAAGTAATCATATGCTCACCTTATCATATTTACATGCAAAATGAAATCATTCATGTTAAGGTGTCCTGTGTAGTCTGTCATTTTTTTAGGTCAAATGTGCTACCTACAATTTTCATTTGTTGTTTTTAATCTTGCTTTAAAACAAGATGACAGCCCTGTATATCTTGCATTGTTCCCTTCTGATGCCAGAAGGGTTGTTATCACATTCCCCCAAATCTTCTTCTCCCATCTGGATATCCCAGGATTTTAACTTATTCTTGAAGGACTTGGGATTTGGTACAACTTGTGCTTCCAGACTCCTTTCTCTGAACAGATTAAAGTTTGTTTTTAAAATGTGATTTGATACCTCTACAATATGGATGAGGTGTAAGAAATCAAAGTGAATTGCTGTTGGGTGCTGTGCTGTTGTTTGTGCAGCACAATGTTGTATTTGTAAGTTTTTTTCAGTATCACTCCATTACCTCAAACAGGGAGGTCCATATGTGTGGTCAAAAAGTCAAAATAAGCCTCTGCAACTCTGTTATCAAGTTTTGTATGCGTGACATATGTAAAAAACAGGTGGAACTTCAATCACACCACAGCGGTTGTCACTTTGACTTTTTTTAACTAAACCCTGTGTGCACTCTGACCTCAAATTCAATTTGTGACCAACTTAGTTAAATATTACTTAATTAGTACTGGTGCCAAGCCTGGTCTTGGCTGTCCTCTAAATGTGACCATGAAATTTGGATACGTATATATAAGGACAGATTATATTTCGGCTTTCTTTCTGTTCTTGTGTAGGCATCTCCCTGCCTGATTTTAGAACCAGAATTTTTGTCAGCAGGAATTCAGAGGAAGGGCTCTTGATAAGCTAAACTTATTGCAGGGACTAGAATAGCCTTAATGAAGAAATCCAGCAACAGAATAAAAGACGTAAATCAGGCGCAGGATAAAAGTTCCAGTTTTGTGTATCTGTCTCTCATTAGTGCAGCATTGCAAGATGAGTGCTTTTCACGTTTGGGTGGGAGAAAAATATAATACTTGTGCATTGTTATTGCAACAGATCATTTCCACTCTCAGGTTCTTTGCGTCTGACTCTGTCTGATTGCCTGTGTATGCTTGCACAGATTCATAATATGACTTACATCGTCATCCTCTTATGGCCTGCCGTATGCCTACCCTCAAATCTGTTGTAGAAAAATTCTTCAATCTTCCAGAATAGATTTGAGCAGCACAAAGCACTTCAGGAAAAGGGAAATAAAATATGCCAGCCCTTTGCCCTTCTTCAGGATCAAATTGCATAATAATTAAGAGCTGTTGTTCTTGTTATTGTCATTTTAATGATCTCTTAATCCTTAATAAATTATTTTTTCAAATGAAGCTCAGCTCCTGGAGATTTTATACAAATGTTGATATTATTTTCTTACCAATACCTCAGAAGAGGGTTTTTTTCTGTTCTGTTTTGTTTTTTTTACTTCCTATCTAATCAAAAGTTCTTAGATTTCCTGGAATGTCCTGCCTCTGATCTGATAGTAGTCCTACAGTTGACACCCATGTAGCATGAAATATTAACTGTGGGGGGTGGGAAAAGATAACCCACTCCTGGGAAATCCTCTTTTTGAGGCCAAACAGCATATAGACAAGAGGTGCATTCTCTCCTTTCTTCTTCCCTCTTTTCAGGACTGAACTCCTGAATTGCAGTTGTGGCATAGCAACATTAGAAAATCTATAGGTCCACCATTTCTGTTGCAATTGTAAAACAGGGTAACATAGAACTCGTCAAATTCTAAAATTTGTTTTTTTTTATAAAAATAATACAGTAATTAATATAAAACTTAAATCTCAAAAGAAGTAAATTTATTTTCAGTTTTATTTCAGCTTTAGGTGTTAACATTTATGGAAGCCACTATCAAAGTCCTATTTAGCAGCAGAATCTACTAAAAATTAAAACATTTTTACATTAAAATTGAAAAGATCACTAGGAACATGTTTTTTCTTAGCATTAAACATATTTTAATGTTGCCTTTTTAGAAAATCTGAGTCCTACATTCTTTTCATATCCTTTCCTTTTACAAAAATGTCCAGATGTTTTCTTAAACATTTTAAATTTTATTTGAAAAACATTTTACTTTTCAAATGAGATGATATACAATATGCAATTAAGCACGTTTTTTCTAAGCATAGCTCTTTATACTTTGAGGAAAAAAATAAAATAAATAAGCAAAAATAAAAAGTGAACATAACGTAACATCCTCTGGTTCAGACCAGTTCTTTAATCCATTTCTGTGAATATTAGTAGAGTGTATTCCTGCTTACAAAATGGAATTTAATTGTCAGAAACTATTTAGATGCTTATTCTTTGTTTAGTCAAAATATGTTTTATTTTCAAAATGTTACTATACGACTGCGTTGAAACAGAACTCCAAGAAAAAATATTATGAAACTATGTTCATAAGAGTAGGGTTTTTAAAGAAAACTGGAGAAAAGAAACAGTTTTTTGTGAAACTTTGGCTATCAGTATACCATGTTCAGATTTATAATGAATATACAGCTTATAAATACTATCAATTATAAGACAAACATAAGCATTTAGTCCAATCCACGTAACCTCCTAATGGAGGAACTTAAGAATACCTTTTAATATTGATTTTTCTTTATTGCATTTAGCATTTTTTAAAAAGTGCATAAGCATAAAGCCTGTCATAAAGCTCTGTCGATTAAAAAGGACTCCGTTTTTCACTGAGTAGAGATGACAGTTCAAGCAAGAATAACTATCTATTAATAACTATTCAAGCAAGAATAACTCTCAAGACTTGTTACTTGAATAGTGTTAAATTAGAACTTATTAAGTTAGAAGTTAGAATAGTGTTAAGTTAGAACTTACTTCCTGGGCAATAAACTGGAGAAAATGAAAATCCTACAAATGCCACTGAAAAATGTCTCTGATTCAGAATCCAGTCAAGAATGGGAATGAATACACTAAATCCCTGTCTTACAATCTCTGGAATAATCTCTGACCATAGTGGCTGAAAACTGATGATGTGATTTCTAGGCATTTTGAGGGTGGAAAAACTAAAAATTAGAATGTATGTCCTTGAAACAGGATAAAACATTTTAAAAATTAAATTTAAAACTTCCTCCAAAACCACCAGAAAAAAAAAGTCAGAATATCTCGCTTCCACCAGCTTTGAAGCATTACCCCTGAAGCAATGTGTGGCCTAGCAAAATCTTACTCAGACCCTTGTCTAGAGAACCGTATAGCTTTTGTCTCAGACAATACCTCTGAGTATATTACAGTTCAGAAATCTGGATAGGGTCAATCAGCTAAAATTACCAAGTTCTATGCTGAAAGGAAAGGGCTTCTGGTGGAATGCCTGGAGGCACCGTATGTGTCCTTTGTTATAAAAGCCATCCATGGAGCTTCCTTGTGCTCATATTGTAGGCCCATGTTCACCTCTCTTTTTATCTAACCGATAAGATTAGATAAATTCTATCAATCGGAATTTGGAAGCACAACTTTCAAGTGAAATATCATTTTTTTCAAATTCTGAATGGTATTTTGATGGTCAGCTCTCAACACCTTACATCAGCGTTGGCCCATTTCTTCTTGAGGGCAACATTTAAAACTCTTGACTCTTGGTTACAAATCCTGGACATTATCAAACTTGGCTGTTTGAAACATTTCTATTTTCTCATTCTTTCACAGATCACATGGAAGTTTACTTTCTCCTATACCTTAGTATTCCTGATGAATTAACCCTTGGTGATTAACCCTCCAAATGGTTAACTTGAAATTAACCCTCCCTTTACCTAAATCCAAATATTATAAGAGTTGAAAGCAGAATAGCGGGTGAGCTCAGGCTATATACAGAGGCATGGTGGCCTAAAGGTTAAGATGCTGGGCTTATTGGCTGGAAGGTTAGCAGCCCAAGTTTGAGATCCAGGCACCATGTAAAGGGTGAGCTCCAGTTATTTGCCTGAACTCCTGCCAACCTAGCAGTTTGAAAGCATGCAAAATGTAAGTAGAAAACAGGTTGCTCTTAATTTGGTGGGAAAATAGCAGTGTATCATGCATCTTGGCATATAGTCATGCTGGCCCCATGATCATTGAAGCATCTTTGGACAATGCTGGCTCTTGACTATAAAATAGAGATGAGCACTGTCCCCTAGAGTTGGACATGACTAAAAGCGGAAAACTTTACCTTTTATCTGGCTACATAGCCAGTTACTATATCTGTGTATATCTGTTTTTGACTTCTTGAATATTAACAAAATAAATTAATAATAATACCTTACCATACTGCATACCTAAACTTTGTCTTGGTGTTAACTTGATTCATTTGTTTCAATGACAAGCTCTGTATATGATTCCTGTGAAGAACACAAAACAATAACAAGAGAGATATGTTGCTTTTACTCTTGTCAACTAGACATCTTTAGATTAGCTTGCCTTGCATCGTTTTTCTTTCCTGACCAGCATTCTTAACAGAATGCTAATATTTTCTTTTATTATTTTTATTGTGCTGTTAGTTGTAGCTTGCCTTACAGTCAAATTATAATGCTATGATTGTATGTGGCGTGTAAGTGTTCAAAAGTGCCTTAAAGGTGTGTAGATACCAAATTCACTATTGATCTCAACAGTCTGCATTTGGAGTATATTATCCTTTTGGGAGTGAGAAATATGCTTTACAATCAGGAGTTATTATGGAAGCACTGTGTTGTGTTGATTAAGCTCTATGTCACTTTTATACAAGATGTGTCATGATAGGTTATCCAAAGTGCCTGTCAGCCTTGCTCACAAGATAAGCTTTCATTTTAAGACATGACTGAGAAATAAAAATTCCATCCATTCAGAAAACATTTGAAACTCAAAAGAAAAACCCTATTATATATATATATATATATAGAGAGAGAGAGAGAGAGAGAGTACTAATTAGTGGTATGTTTAAATATCAACATATTTTGTTATGCAAGATTGTAATAATTTTCTTTCAAAATTTTAGACTTATATGCCTGCACAGATTTTAATGTACAGTTTGCCTTACTAGCTACATTATCTCAGTCAGGTATAGAGATAATTTTGACATTGTTGGTTTTGGTAGGCTTGAACTGTTTGGAAATGGGATTGTGGAGTTTAGGTGTTGGAATTGCTCTGTGACATTCCATTTTTGCTTGTTCAGGGATGGTTGTTGTTATGCCTGAGGCCTTTCATCTCATTGTTGATTCTTTTCATAGTTGCTTCAGATTAAAAGCAATGTTCTCACAAGTCTTCATTAACAAGGGATAAGGTTACAAGAAATTCAGCAAACAAATTATTATTCATATAGAACTAATTTATCCTCTGTAACATTTTAAGGTGGGGCCTTATTCTGTTTCCTCTTAAGGATGTTCCTGTGAAGTAGCAAGAAGACAGACCTTCAGGCCTTGCGTCTCTTTATCAAACCACCTCCTGAATTTTTTCATCAGAAGATGAATTTAGCATTACAGTCATTTCTCATATCCATCCATAAAAATGGAGAGTATTCATGCTAACGATTGGGTTAATTCCATAATATAGGTACTATTGTTTGAATTTCTAACAACCATGGAACATTGCTGATAATTCTGAGAGCTGAAGTCCATACATTCAGACAGTGGCATGGTTGGAAAAAGCTGAAATTTTGAGGGTAAAACTGTATTCAAGTTGAATAGGCTTAATAGAACTCAGAGGATTTTCAATTCTTGATGGATAAGATAATTTAGAAATGTCCTGAAATACTTTCTAAAAGGAATGTTACAAGGACAATTAATTTAAAATAGTTTTTGCATTTATTTTCTGAGGAACAAATATTACCAGGCAAATAGTTAAAGCATGACTGAATAATTATTTATACTGTGCTTCTAAGTTCAGAGGAACCCATTACTACCCTCAGTGTTCCTTATTTACATGCACCTGCTGCACTATTAATACCTCATTAAGGTATGTACCTGCTGTGTTTCATATTTAAGTCCACTGTACCACAACCATTAACCTGCTGTATTTCATTAGGAGGTACTCAGCACAATGGTGGCACAGAGCACAGCTCATTAATGGGTCACATTGCCATTGAAAATTGGTTTTCTGTAGGAGTCTCCTTGGGTTCAGATTTCCTTTTATTAGCAATTGATTGTGTATTGTCTATTCTCCCAGAAAAAAATAATGTATAGTAGGAGCACATATAACTTTAAATTCAGCTGAAACAGCACAGGTCAGGCACTACAAAGTAATAACAGGAAAAATGAAATATCTTAAAATCAACTAGCAAAGTCAGCTTAAATGCTACAACTAATGATTCCAGATAAGCAAAGAACATTTGACTAAATACAGAATTCCTTTGGGCCTTGGTCTACTTCTTTAAAAAAATGGACACTTCAGAAAAAAATTAAAGAGAACAAATGTGCAATGTAGACTTTGACCACCAATGAGAAAAAATTTTGTGAGTACAAGGACTGCAGAAAAGTAGGTTCAAGTTTTTATGGTCACTGTTGGCTGATCTTGTACCAGTCACATAAGTACAGCATTGTTTATAGCAGCAGTACTGTGAGAATGCAGACTGGAAAAGAATTCTGTGTGCTAGTGTAACAGTTCTGGAGAAAGTGTAAATACATAGTTTGGTTTTGGAGGCCAAATTTAATGAAGATGACTCATTAAAACAGAAATTGATAGCAATATCTTTGGATGGAGTTCTTTGTCCCAGGGGAAGGATAGTAGAAACTATAAGAGCCTCAAATGTATTCTTCATAATGCAAATATGATTAAATATAATAAGAAGAAAGACTGATTACCTTAGTAATTCGATTTTGATTATTTTGACAAAAGCATCTATATATAGCACTGTAAAGCTCCACAATTTAAGAGTGATTTGGATTAGAAGTAAGCATATTTAGGTTATGAAAATTCCTAAACAGTAAACATCAAAGCTTCATACCAGGTACAGCAATCAAACTCTATCCTATTCTGCATTCCCCAATATAAACACAGTTAACTAGCTAGGGAGCCATGTGTATGAGGTTCTCCATCTAACTGTATCTTTGAATCCTGTTATCTATATATTTAATCCTCAAGTTTAAATACTAGCAGCCTTTCTTGCCCTTTCATATCATGTAGCTGCTTATTTCCCAGCCTTGAAGGATTTGTCAGTCTCCCATGTTAATAAAATAATTTTCTCTTCTGTGAGAATCAGAGATCAGCTTCAGCATATATAGTCAGGTTATTGGTCAAACTTGAAGAAGAGAGAGCCAATTTGGTCTAGTGGTTCAGATAGCAGATTAGAAACCATGAGTTATGCTTTAAGCATGAAAGTTGGCTGGGTTGCCTTGGGCCAGCCACTCTTTCTCAGCCCAACTCACCTCTCAAGGTTGTTTTTATGGGGAAAATAGGAGGAAGATGTGTTGGATATGTACACTGCCTTGAGTTATTTGTAAAAATAATAAAGGTGGGATACAAATAAATGAGAAATAAGAAGAAACATTTATTGCTGTCAAAGATCAGTACATCATAAAACATAATGTTATGCAACAGATATATATAAACTAATTGAAAAACTGAGCATATCAGTCATTTGACTTCATATTTTTATTTAATTAAGATGATAAAACAGATATAAAATATAAAAATCCATACTAAAATAAATATTGTAAAAAACAACAATATGATATATCAGAATTTAGTACGCTTAGAATAACAAGATCATAAATATCTGAAAGTAAAAACAAAATAAAATTGCTCAGAATGTCTGGAAAAATTACTTAGTTGGGGAGTTAGCAACTGTTCTATGTTATATAAAACTGTACCCTCTCATCTAAGAGTAAGTAGGCTAGCTTTTATCTGACATGAACAACTGCTCACATTCACTTCCCATCATATTATACCAGCCAAGTGCCAGCATTTAGACAGTTTGGGCTCATTTTGAAAAATGTAAATGTAATTGGATTTCATAACACTTGGATGAAAGGTCAGCCGGCAATCCCAGAGTTATGGCTCTATTGAAAATCATCATCATCATCCTAAGCAATGACATACAACCTCCATATTGTGCCAAGAAAACTATATGTCTGTGTCCATGTAGTTACGAGGAGTTTTCCTTGACCCAAGGGGGTCTTTACCTTTTTAAATTGCTCTAGACTAAAGTGACGTAGTGAGCACCTTTTGCATAAAGTCTGTGCTTATAATCCTCCAAGCACAGTGAAATAACTAATATATGACCTATTCAACAGACTGAGCTATTGTCTGTCACCATCCATATCCCAAACACATTTTTAATCTTTCAGATGCAATACAGGGCTTAGAAAACATTTTAATGAAATGGAAATTACATTTCAATGCATAGAAAGAGTTAATATAAAAATAATTACCTTTTACATAGTGTTTCAGATGAAAAACCTAATAAACCAATGGCAAAGAGGACACTTAACATATGCAAATGTGTTCCAGTGAAAGAGTTAAAGTGCTTTATAATATAATTTTGCTTTCAGTGCCAATATAATTAGATTGTAACAAGCAAATCCCTTTAACTAACACAGTGAAAATTTGAAAATTTGATTCTGCCTGGCAAACAACCAAGTCCCTGTGTGTTGCGTACTTATTAACCTGACATTAATAAGCTACAAGAGATTACATGATTTAGAAAAGAAGCACTTGGTGTTGCAAAATCAAATAATAGATCTCTAGGCTATAATTAGGAGAATTGGGATTAAACAATAAAGTCATAATAATGTAATTTAGCTGTAAGTAAAAGAGCTATGGAGTCACATTAGGAGGTATGATCACATTTTTCTATGAAGCTCTCCTATGTAGACTCATTGCTGTTCTATTCAGTCAGGCTTCCAGCAACCTGTTGACCCAACTCATGAACTCTTTCTCTGGTCTTCACAAGGGCCAATGTGCAGAAGCAACATTGGACCCATGACATTTAAATGAAATAATACTGAGTGCAGTATGCTAGTGAACACTTGTATGAACAGCAGAACTGCAGGGGATCACCTAAGAAAGATTGTGTTAACGAAGCAGACAGATCACATCACACATTGGAGATCTGCTTGATGTGCAAAATCTAGTTATTCCTGTAGTCCTCTAAATCCTCTCTAAGTCTATTATGATTGAGTTTAGTGGACAAACAGCACAGAATACTAAAGCCTATAATTTGGTTGTGTTTTCTTCTAACTGCTATGCTATATGTAATGAAACAGATAATCACTTGAACAAGGAATCTTCTCAGTACTTAACCTACATTGTTATATATTGATCGTTTGTAATCCCAAATATTTTCCAGTAACTTCTCTAAGCCCTTATTATATGTGGAGGCTGAAATCTTTGTTACTAAACTTCATGTTGGTTCAATTCATAGTGCCAATATTTTGCTATCCTACCATAGTTAAAGACAACTATGTCTTCTGTACTTGTGCTCTTCCATTGTCCTGAAAGGCTTGTGGTTTTTCTATTATTTTCATGTGTTGAGATTTTAGATGGAGAAAAATGATATTAAACTTTAGAAGCCTGTTTCTAATTTGAATTTATTTGTTATGTGTTAGCCAGGATTGTCTTGTTGGCTCAGATCATCGACTTATTGTAACTTAATAAAATAAATAAGTCAGTTCAGTTTTATGAGTTGTGACTTATGCAGCAGCTGGCACTTCATTATAACAAAAGAGAAGCTAGCCCTGCAGTAGTGGAAATGTTTGAGTTACTAGTTTCAGTATGCCCAGAAACTTGAGCCATTTGGTGTCTTCAGTCTCCCCAAATATTTTGTTCATTACCCTAGCTGTTTTGAGAAGATGAGAGACTTAATCCAATACATCTGGAAGGCACCAAGTTGCAACACTTAAGTCTCTCTGACTCAGAGGGAACATCTCCACTGTGCATGTACTCAGACTGTAAGGCCATACTATGCTGCTACATCTATAGAGATGTAAATGACAGTGGAGTTTAATTCTAGTTAACCTGAGGAATGAGTGCAGTAATTTGAACCTTTTTCTCTCAATTACCAAAATTAAGGCAGCACATTCCTTAGTTTAACTAAGAACAATTTTCTGGCCTTCTCCCTTGCTTCATGATAAGAAGAAGTGAATGAGATCTTTTGGCAATTCAGATCAGATATGACAGATAAATTGTAAAATGTGCCATTTGTGTTCTGCATTAAATTACAGTGAGTTCTAGTTCATAATGGTATTTTCCTGCTTTTTACTGTCCCAAGTCTCTAATGGTAATCATTTAAAATGTGAGGGAACACAACATTCTGTGAAATTGGATTAAACAGATCTAATTGGAGGAGATATATAAAAGACATAAAATTAGACTTTGTTTATCTTTATTGGATATCACACTGAGAACTTCCAAGTCACAAATGGCAGATAGTTGCCCCTGTTCTTTGAATGTGAATGGTTGCCGGCACCCTAGCAGTAATTTGTGCCTTGACTAATTGTTTCCCTTAGTCCCCACATGATGCTAAACATTTATATCTAGGATATCAGGTGGGAGTTAAAACAATTCATAAGTGCTAATGAAGCATCACTTGCCAAGAATGCACAGCGATTTGCTGGATAGTCTCCCACTTCAGTTCTGTAATGTAAAAAAATGCTTCTCTGCAAGTTTTTTTCTACTTGCAATTTTGCACCTTTCCATATCTTCTTATTGGAAAATGGTAATTGCTGGGACTTACTGCTACTGAGTACCTCACATGTATTTTTGTTGTTTTATACCTTTGTTTATAAAACTTGGTTCAGAGATTCTATTTTGTTCCCAGAACAACAGTTCAACTGGCGGATGATGGGAACATTGTTAGAGACAAAAGTTATCTTTGGAATATATTCCTGTGTTGCTGACTGGATTTAGAAGAAGAACATCTATTCTTTTTTTAATTAATTTGAAAACTTTCTGTAAAAGAAAGCAGAATTTTACATTACCTTTCCTAATTATGAGATCTCATTCTGATAGTAAACACACAGGATAAATGTTTGAATCAGACAATTCAGAGCTCCAGTCAGAGAAATAACTGTATTATCAGTCTCCTAGAAATTAAATATCACCATTGTATTGGACCATAAACTAATCCACAGCTAATATTTCTTGTTTCCTGCATCCTGCCTTTATCAAAACATTGTTGTCTTCCTCCTGGACTTGGGAATTTATATCTAAATAAAAAAATACACGCACATAGAACCAGTTTAAAGGGAAATGAATTTCTATATCATATCAATATTATATGTATCCCCCCCAGTGAGGCACCACCTTGGGTGGTTGTGGGGCTTGTGTGCTCTGAAGATGAGAGCTATACCAGAGGTTCAACCATACTGGACAGATCTCATTGGAGGAGCCAGACAAAGAGTGTCTCTCTCCCATAAAAAAATATGATGATACATGATTTACTGAAACCCATATCAGCTTGGTAATTGCCCAGGTTAACAAGCACCATGATAGATGTTGTTGGTGTTCCTGGATATCTGGTGAAGCATGGGCTACAGGACTCCATTGGAGAAGGAAATGGCAAACCACTCCAATATCCTTACCAAGAACCCCATGGACAGCAACAAAAAACTAAAAATAGGATGCCAGAAGATGAGCCTCTCAAGTCGGAAGGAATTACAAGGAGCTCCAGAAAGAGTGAAATGGCTTCAAAGCCAAAATGATGCTCAGATGTGGATATGTCTGGGCGTGAAACAAAAGCCTAGCATAGGAACAATATTGCATAGGAACCTGGAATGTAAGATTTATAAATCAAGGTAAGCTAGATGTGGTCAAACATGACATGGCAAAATTGAACATTGACATCTTGGGAATCAGTGAACTAAAATGGATGGGAATGGGTGAATTTAATTCAGATAACCACTGTCTGAATTAAATTACTGTGGACAAGAATCCCTTAGAAGAAATGGAGTAGCCATCATAGTCAATTAAAGAGTGAGAAAAGCAGTGTTAGGGTACAATCTCAAAAATGGCAGAATAATCTCAGTTTAAATCCAAGGCAAACCATCAACACCACAGTAATCCAAGTCTATATGTCAACCACTGATGCTCAAGAGGCTGAAATTGACTGATTCTATGAAGGCTTACAACATCTTCTGGAACTCACACCAAAGAAATAGATGTCCTTTTCATCATAGAGGATTGGAATGCTAAAATAGGAAGCCAAAAATAACTGGAATAGCTGAACAGTGAAAAGAAATAGAGAAAAACAAAAGACTGGGAAAGACTAGCGATCTTTTCAAGAAAATCAGAGATATCAAGGGAATGTTTAGTACAAAGATGAGCATGATAAAGGACAAAAATGGTAGAGACCTAACAGAAGCAGAAGAGATTAAGAAGATGTGGCAAGTATACACAGAAGATCTATACAAGAAAGATTTAAATGTCCCTGACAACCACTATGTAGTGGTTATCAGTCCCTGATAACCAATAATGTAGTTGCTGACCTAGAGCCAGACATTCTGGAGTTTGAAGTTAAGTAGGTCTTAGGAAACATTACTAACAATAAAACTAGCAGAGGTGACAGTATTCCAATTGAACCATTTAAAATCCTAAAAGATGATGCTGAACACTCAATATACCAACAAATTTGGAAAACTCAACAGTGATCACAGGATTGGAAAAGGTCAGTTTACGTTCCAATTCCAAAGAAGAGCAGTGCCAAGAAATATTCAAACTACCATAGAATTGTACTCATTTCACACTCCAGCAAGGTTGTGCTCAAAATACTATGAATTAGGCTTCAGCAGTATGTGAATTGAGAATTACCAGATGTTCAAGCTGGGTTTTGAAGAGGAAGAGGTAGAGATCAAATTGCCAACATTCGCTAGATCATAGAAATCATGCAAAAGCTGGTTTAAAACACAACATTAAAATAACTAAGATCATGGAATCTGGTCTCATCACTTCCTGGCAAATAGAAGGGGAAGAAATGAAAGCTTTCTTGGGCTCCAAGATTATTGCAGCCTTGAAATTAAAAAATGCTTGTTCCTTGGGAGGAAAGCTATGTGAAACCTAGACATTAAAAAGCAGAGAATTCACCTTGCTGACAAACATCGATATAGTCAAGGCTATGGTTTTCCCAGTTGTAATATATGGCTGTGGGAGGTGGACTATAAGGAAGGCTGAGCACCGCAGAATTGATCCCTTCAAATTGTGGTGCTGGAGAAGACTTTTGAGAGACCCTTGGACTGCAAGGAGATCAAGCCAGTCATCCTAAAGGAAATCAACCCTGATTGTTTATTGGATGGATAGATACTAAAGCTGAAGCTTAAATCTTTTGGCCACATATTACAAAGAGAGGACTCATTGGAGAAGACTGTGATACTGGGAAAGATTGAAGGCAAAAGGAGAAGGGGACGGCAGCGGATGAGATGGTTAGATAGCATAGTAAGTGTGACAAGGCATGGGTTCGAGTGGACTCCGGGAGGCAGTGCAGGACAGGGAGGCTTGGCATGCTGCAGTCAATGGACTCACAAAGAGTTGGACACAACTGAGTAACTGAACAACATCAATGTGTATTTCTGTAAGGTATCATCTTGCTGTCTCTGATGGCTTTACAGCCATTCCATATCTGTGGAATTTATTTTACTTAATAAATTTACTTGCTTTACAATGTTACATGCTTTACAATGTTACATTTTAAAAACAATTTGTTTTAAAACATACATATGTACACTTTTGGCATTTCTGTAATAAATGGTTTATAGAAAGATTAAGTAAATAATGTTAGGCTATTTTTAAAAATTTTGCTTCTTTAACTTTCACAAACTCATCAGCCAAACTTTTAAAAAACAAGCTTGGAAAATGTTAGGACTGATCATGAATGTTTGGAGAAATATTAAGTATTTTATCTTCCATTATATTTCTGACACAACCTTAACATTTCAGACAGTATCACTTCTAAATAATGAAACTGACATGAGTGTCTCTCTCTCATTAAAGAATAATCAATTATAAATTATTTAGAGCAAGAAATTGGAAATGATTCTATGAATGGATTCTTACTGTCTAAGGGACTTGTTTTACTCTCCCTTGGAGTCTTTTGGGTTGATAAGCAAGAAAAAAAGCTAGCTTTTTAAAAAATGGGGCGGCAGCAGCTGTAGAAACAAAGAGGATTTAAACTAAATGCTAGAGAACACCAAATATAAAAATCAAATATAATGTATAGGAAAAAAACAATTGGGAAATAAAAGAGAGCAATGAGATGTATACACAAATTCCTAAATAATAATAAAAAGTACATTCTCTGTTAAAAATATTTAGAAAAAGCTAATATTTAAAAAAAGCTAATAAACCTATTCAGTGACCAGAGGGAAAAATATATAAAGATCGCAGGAAAAGGCTAACAAGAGAAAATTGTCTTTATTTTGCAAACAGTGAAAATGTTAAAATTCATATAGTAAAATTCTATGTAATTTTAATTTTCCATTAAAATTACATAGAAAAAAATAGCCAAGAATCCCCCTACACTGTTGTTTCTGCTAAATACATCATCTCTATCCATCAGACAGTTTCTTTATGATGCAGAAAAGAGGACGGTCATCTGCTGTCATACCTTCCATTTCTATTTTTTTAATAGTATGTACATAAAGAATTAAACTTGTAAAAATCAGAGGTCCCTTCCTTTAGACTAGTCCATGCTGATTACCCATAGTATTGCTTCCAATGGTTTTGGAAAGTTTGAGTGAGATAATGTGAATTCTTGTCTGTTCATGAGTCTCTTTTTCCCTGTTTCTACCTACCTTTTGTCTCAATTTTGCCAGTTAACTGTTTTTTTATGTTTACTAATATTTAATAAATGATGGCATGTGTGCTTGCTCTGATCTGGATATAGGAATTGTATGGCTGCAAATTCCACTGGAAATTGCTTACAGTAATTTGCCAACCTAAGGCAAGAATTATACTCTGAGAACCTAGAGCACCCCAAATCATTCCAACAAATTCAATTCTAATTTATTTCCAGACACTTGGTCATTTATACCATTGAATCAACACTCAGAGCCCATATGAAGATTGAGACACTACTTGAAAAACTGGACTTCTCTGAAGGATTGGTAATGCCATGCTCAGAGGAATCCCAAGTCAGGATAGCTTGGATGAAAAAGGATAAGTTACTTAGAACTGATATAATCAGAAGTTAAATCAAAATTGTGCTTAAGAAAAGGAGATTGGGCAGACATATGCACATTCAGGAATGAACAATAATATGTTCAGAAAACTAGTAAACTGAAATCATCAGTGAATGAAAGTTCAACGGAATATGTGTCAGAGAACCTCTCTATTCAGAATAACCTAAAACAAAATGATGTGAATAATTCTGATTTAATCTGATTTAATCAGGAATTGCGGTTAATTTATATTTTCTATTTTTTAAAAAAAATCTATAAATATATAATTCAATAAATCAAACTTCATGATGAAATTTGCCTTGAGAATGTAATTACCAAGTTGGAACCTTACCAGCATGATTTGAATAATGCAATGAAGGGAATTTCCATAAACAAGGAAAAAAAGGGAAACATCTTCTGCAATCAAAACAGATATATTAAGAGAAAAGGTAAACTTTGCAGAGCTAAAATCCATACAACAGAAATAGATAATGAAATCAAATATCCCAAAGGGAAAGTCAAGAACACAAAACATTTTTAAAGCCAACGTGAGATTATGGGCAGAGAAATAGTATTTCTGTTGTCAATAAATGTTTACCTGAAACGGGACATGATTCTGAATTTGAAAAGAAAAAAAAAAGGTAGTGATACAATAAGTCAATGTACCTGCAACAAAGAAGTGGTTATAAGCCTTGATGCATCTAATGAAAAAAAGTTAATTTAGCAAATGGAATGTTGATAGATGTATGCGGAAATAGCAATATTAAGACTGAAATGCTGATGAATCATAATAAAAGCAGGAATAATATTTCAACAAGCATATTATGTACCTGAACTGGATGCAAATTACATAAGTCTGTAACATGTTGCACTTGTAAAAGTATGCTTAATATTCGACTCTACACTGTTAAAAAGAACTGTGAGGTAATGTGAATGTAGCTAAACACAATGTAAATTGCTAGAACTTATGCAACCTAAAGCAAATGAAGTCATGGGATGCATGTGTAATACTTGTGCAAAAATGGCATAGAAGATTTGGTCACAGGGATGAGTCAGTCATTTAGAAAATAAATAGCAACTTAACACCTAGACTAAATGTTTGTCCTTGCAAGAAGTAAAGGCACTAAAAGTATGACTATTATTTAAAGGC
>JANHZU010006233.1:22769-34101 GCA_032468055.1 Acrochordus granulatus | reverse complement strand
AAAGGAAAGGAAAGGAAAGGAAAGGAAAGGAAAGGAAAGGAAAGGAAAGGAAAGGAAAGGAAAGGAAAGGAAAGGAATATTCAAGAGCATCCAGTTAGGGCTGAGACCGAGCTGGGAATGCCACAATGAGTGCCTGCCTTTGGCCTGCCAGCCCTGCTGCCCATGCCTCTATGCACCCACAGCAGCCAACCGGTGCCCTGGACCAGAACCCCCCCTGCTTGGCTGCAGCACAGCCAGCCCAGGTTGCTGTGCCCCAGGCAGCCACCCTGCCTATCCTGGCCCTCACCCAGGCAACTGGGCTACCTTGTGGCAGCCCCATCCTGCTCAGACTGCCCCCAGCCAGCTGGTCCTCTGCCCACCAGAATCTTCATGCGGGCAGCCAAAGGGCTGGATATGGCCCATGGGCCACAAAATTCCCAGGTTTGGTCTAGTGGCTATCTCCTTCTCCCTTACTATTCCATGCTCATCCCTCTCAAAGCTTCATTCTCAGTGGAAGAGGACAGTCATCCCAGATAAGAGTGTAGGCTTAATTTCAAAGAAGAGTTTGTCCATAAGGAATATTTGATACAAGTAGTCCTCAACTTATGACTATTCTTTTAATGGTGGTTTGGAGTTATGACAGTGTTGAAAAAAGTGACTTACAACCTGTTCTTGAAGTTACAAGCCCACAGTTACATGCTCATAATTTGAGTGCTTGGCAACCAGCTCACATTTATGATGGCTGTAGCATCCTGGTTTCACATGATTGCAATTTGTGATTTTCACAGCCAGCTTCCAATAAGCAAAGTCAATGAGGGAAGATAGATTGATTTAATGATTGTGTGATTCATTAATGATGCTTAATGGCCTGGTAAAAATGGTCCAGTCATGTAGTGACTTAAACCACATCATTTAGCAACAGAAATTCTGGTCCCAACTGTGGTCATAACTTGAAGATGACTTATATTTTTACTATTTTGCAGACAAAGACCAGAAATAAGAAAACATGATGAAAAAATGTTAACTGAAAATTATATGTTTAAAGAATCCCTTGAATTTACCAAGCTACTGAATTACTACACCATTAACTGCTGAATAGAAAGAGCAACTGAAGTGAATTTGACAGGTTTTTTTGGAGGTTTCACACAAGACTGGTAAGCTAAAAAGAGAATTTTCTCTCCATATGAGCTACCTTAACTGTAAGGTAATAGGAACATTTTTCTAGCTTTGCAAAAGCCCATGAAAAATTGATTGATCTTGCTCCCATTGTTCTATTTTTCTTCCAGCAGCAAGAAAAGCAAAATATTAAATCACACAAATCTAAGGGCTCTCATAGGGGTTGAGCAAAAAAAAATATTAGTTAAGGCTCTTTCAAACAGATCCAGTTGGTCCAAGGTGAGGTAGAACTTAGGTTTGGTTGAATATCATTGACATGAGCCTATTGCTTCAGCTTAGGACCAAAACACTTGCCTTCTAGGTAACATAAATTACCCTGTAAAATTAAGGAAACTAGGAGGCTCTTTGTATAAAAGCAATTCCATAAAATCATTGGATTGGAAGGGGGTTTGGACGTCTTCTCTTCCAATCCTCTTCTCAACATTTTCTGATCTTTAGACTTAAAATCAGCTTTTCATAACTGTTTTTTCAGCTATGGGATATGACAACTCCCTTTCTGATAACTTCTGAGCTGCTCCAAAGGCAAAAACAGAATTGCTCAGATAATTTGACCTGCAATCTATATACTAAGCAAAATGACACCTCAAATAAATCCTTTTAAAGATTGTTTTACATGTCCTTTAAGATTTACTGGCAAAAGACTTGAACGTTCTGTCCTAATTCAATTGCAGAATTGACAAGTTTTCTTGTTTCTATCTGTGCTATTCTGTGTGTGATCTTTGTGACTGATTAGATGTCCTCAATTCTACTACTACAGATTCTTTTACAAGACGATAAAGGTTTTTATCTGTTACCTTAGTAGCTAGGGTTGGGATATATGTTTTGTAAGGTGGCTGCATTAATACTGAGGTCTTTAAATATTGTTCTTCCATGAAAAAGACAGTAATAATAGTTTATGTTTTGATGCTATTTTTGTAGTTTAAAAATAGTTGTAGTTTTGTAGTTGCTGTATAAAAGGATCTCACTCCGAATCATTTGTTCCCCATCATCCACTGCAAAGGATGCCTCTGATTTTGTTTTGTTGTTGTTGTTGTTTTTGGCTGTAAGTAAACCAATCCTAGCTAATCTGTTTTCTGAAGCTGACTTGAAATAGGTGCCTCTGTGTTTGTGTCCTTGGCTTCCTTGCAAATGCAGTACATTGCACTCACTTCTTAGAAAAGAGATGCACATCTACATTGGAAGAAAGTGTTATTAATGCTTCATTGCAACCACAAATTGTTTAATAACCATGGCAATAGAGTTTCAAAGGTGTCTTTGAATTTGCCATTGCAGCTGCATTCAACGATAATAGACCTTACACATAATTTTCTTCTAATTGTGTGTTCTTTTTTTCCATATCAGCCAAGGAACCTGCGATTTGACTTCATAAAGTAATAACTATGTGTCTGATTATC
Organism: Acrochordus granulatus; assembly: GCA_032468055.1. NCBI lineage: Eukaryota > Metazoa > Chordata > Lepidosauria > Squamata > Acrochordidae > Acrochordus > Acrochordus granulatus. The sequence goes on along the minus strand of JANHZU010006233.1, from coordinate 31,552 downwards.
TACAGGGCGTTGAATTCAAGTAGGTCTGAAAAGGCAGATGCCAGACTAGTCAGTACTTGCAAGAGAAGGATCATCTGAAATAATTACAATTTATTGCCGATGTGATATGAAAACCTTCCTTGTCTTCGTGGCTAACTCTTTAATAGCCTTGTGATGGGGTATATAGTTAAATTAAGAGATCTGAGTGATTTCTTTTCTTTTCTTTTCTCTTCTATTCTTACTGTCTTAAGAGACAGCAAGAAACAGTTTCAGCTCAGCTTTATCAGAACATAAAGTCAAGCAATTTCACTTCCTGATTTCAATTCTGTTGTTGTCATAGAGTGGGTTTTTCTGCTTTTATAATCCTTGCAACCTCCCTCCCCCATTCACTTGTGTGAAATAGGTGGCTATATAAATTATATAAATATAAATGAATCAAGCTGTTTTGCATTCTTTGGCAAACAGAACTCCCTCCAGATTGATACAAACATTTTGCCTGATTCAAAAGTTCCAAATGAGCATTTTGTTTTGTCAGGTCTCAGAAGAACTCTAAGGAAGCATATCATAGCAAAATAAGGGACCTTGATTCTCTGGACTGAATGAAATGGGCTTACAAAACTTTGTTGCATTTTTTCCATCTCATGCTCAGATGAATTAGCTGCTGTCCTTGGTCAAGTCGATGACCCTTTGGCAAGCAAACTTTGGTTTTCTACCTTTGAGCATAATTCCCATCTTGTGGCTATGTTAGGCTCCACAGGGAGCCTTTTCCTCTCAACTAAATCTTCTTCTGAAACATCAAGGACTTCACCACATTCAGGAATGGACAAAGCTTCAGTAGTACAAAAACTGATCCAATCTGTTCTAGAATCACCAGCCCTTCTTTGTCTGGATTAATATCAGCAGACCATCTTCAACTATGATAACTAGGTCCATCCTAGCCTTAGCAGTTCCTCACCATCATCTCCATGACCACGTTGATTCTGTCAGATGCGAGCAGACCACCATGGGTTTTTGGGGACTTCACCATTTTTTGGCCTCTGCTGACTTTCCCTTCTCCTAGGAACTTTATGTCTTCTGAGAATCTGAACTATTTTCTATTCCCAACAGCAAAACACGGCATGGAGACCTCAAAAGTTTACTTGGGAGTCAGCAAGGACACATCAGCATGAAATGGCAAAACCAAAGGCATCTGTGGGACGAGGAGTGTCAAAACCAAGATGATATTAATAACCATTGGATTGAATCTTCCATATTGACTTTTTTTGACTGACACCCTGCAGATGCTCCTTGGTTACATATGATAGGAGAGGAAAGGCTCTCTTATAGTGGAGGCAAAGCTCATAATAAGTATCTTTCAATTCCACATTTTGAATGTGAAGCTTCTTCCTCCGGATTACTTTTTTTCTTTTTTGCATGTTTAACAATTATGTGAAAGTGCAATTTAAAAAAAACCCCTCTGTATTGCTTCAGATTTCAAGTGACATCCTTATTTAAGGTCATTCCAACTTAGAGTTATGGATGAAAGAGAAAAGCAATCAACAGCTCTGGTTTATAAAATTAACTCATAGGCAAAAGAAGTAAAGCCAAGAATTTTTGTTGCTTTCATTAGGGATTGCATTTAACATACTGGAAGAAGTCCAAGTTGTTATATTGTACTGCCAATGATGATGTGTGATCCACTACAAGTGTTTTCCAAGCAGCACAATCTTGGTTACAAGGATACTTGTTCAAGGGTATGAATGATAGCATCAAAATACTGGAATTGATGCTTGCATTAAATTGAGATAGGGTTACTGAAAATTATGGAAGCTTTGTACTGGAAGAACACACTATTTGAAGTCATTTGAATTCTTTGATGACATTAAGCTTCATGTCTTGAATTAACACCTGGGAAAATGATTATAAATGAAGCAACTTACAAAGATCAGTCTGTACTTCTTGTACTGCAAGGAGTACTGCTTACAGGGAGTGAGCTTAGCTTCAAAGAAAATCATACTCAATATCAATCAAGACAACCAGAAATATTTTTTTAGGGGAAAGGAAGGTGATTCTGCTGGTGCTATAAAGACAGACACAGCAATTTGATCGTGAATACAATTTCTGAGTGTGTTTCTTTCTTTCTTTCTTTTGTTTGTTTGCTTCAAAAGTGGTAAAGGCAAGAAGACTTCCATAAGAAGAGAGGAAAAAAAGGGAAAGATAAGAGACACAGATGGATAAGACTATTTTGGCTTGTGTTAGATACTGGGGGAATTTGACTGGCCTACTTAAAATTAACAGGATTGCCTCTCTTTTTTTTCAGGGATTCATGTTTTCCTTCCAGTTAGACCAGTAAGAAGTAGCTCTTAGGAAGGCAGTAAACCTAAATCTGGTGTCAATGCTTCAGGAGGCAGGTGGAAGGTTTTGAGCTGGCAAATGAAATCCCAACAAACATGGCATAATATTAATCATACCATTTCCATCTGCAGTATGCACCATACATTCCAAGTTAAGTCAACTGGATCCAGGTTCTGAAATGTCTTCTGTATGTTTTCTGTATATTAAGAACAGGAACTTGCAAAATATTCTCTTTCAGGGATGCAATGTTCCACAAAACACACTGTTTTCTTTCCAATATTCAGACTGTCTCACATATTTTCCTGTTCCAAGACCGAGGTGCGAAAACTCAGTACACATTCAGAATGGGGACAAAATCTGAGAGCTTCTAATGCAGGGGTGTCCAACCTTGACAATTTTAAAATACTCCCATAGCTGGCTGAGGAATTCTGGGAGTTGAAGTCCACAGATCTTAAAGCTGTCAAGGTTGGGCACCCCTATTTCTAGTGCTACCTCTTGATCATAAATCAAGTATGCTTGGTTTGTTTTTCATGTTCTCAGCCAATGTGGTTTAAAAATCATGTTGATGGTTTTAGTGCAATGTATCAACCCAGCTAATTCTCTGTTATTTAACAAACTATATGTAAACTATAGCTTAGTGAAATACATGACTCCTCTAATACATAGCAAAGAAAATGATTTGTTTTGTTTTGTCTCCTTTAAACGAAATCTAGGAAATAACACAGGGTATGACTTAGATTAAGCACACATATTAAAATGTGGTTGGCTTGGTTTTGACTCAGTGCCATGTGAGAATGCAACTATTGTGGTTTATAAATTGTTGTACAATGTAGTGTGTATGAATTTAGTAATATAAACTTGGTCTGAAAGCCATGCACTATGTTTATTCATTGCACTAAGCTATGAAGTGGTTTGTATAATTTTTGTTTGCATTTTGTGTGAACACAACTATTGTGATTTGCAGACTATAGTTTATTGCTGACCATTTGTGAAACAGCTAAATATAGTTTATTCAACAAATTATGGTTCAATCAGGGTATAACCATTGATGAATCAGGATTATGCTAAGTTTCAGTTTCACTTCAGGTCAGGATAAATTTCCTATACTATGCCATGCTTTGGGCACTTCTGTGCAGGAATGTCTGCAATTGTGGTCCAAAGAGTGTAATCGAAGCTCCAATGCATACAAAAACCAGTCACAGCTTCAATAGCGCCACTGTAGCCATCATCTTCACTTTCTGGAGACAGCCTGCAGACATCTTGGTTTTGCAGTTTTCGTAAAGTAGATCTTCAGAACCACAAGTGATTCGAGATGTTCCAGAGGGATGTTCCTGCTCCAAAGAAGTCCTGATTAGTCTGGGATGCTGTGTTTGACATTTCTGGAACTGATTCCAGTTTGGAGGACTTTCTTCTACAAGATACCAGACAGACCTGGACTGGCATGGTCCAGAAAGAAGTCCAAAGGAAAATGGCATATTCTAGAGTTCTCCAAAACCTTCAACTGTCAGATTGCAAATGATGCACCTCCCTATTGTGAAAATATTTCAAAAGCTTAACATACTCAGATACTCAGATACTTCACTGGTCAAACATGATTAGACATGAAAGGAATTTGACTCCAGTACAGCAGCTCTCACGATACTTGCAACTTCAATAAACAACAGTATAAGATAGTCCATAACAATGTTAGTTATTTGGTGAGTGTGCAGTCAGTAGAACGGAAGCATTATAAAGTGTAGAATTAATAGGTATGTGTACACATTAGACAGAACTTCTGGGTTAATTAGAATTCCCTACCTTCTGCTCTATCTATCTTGTAGCATGATCATATAGCATGAGTCAAGTATTCATTTGAATGATGGCATGGGGGAAAGAGCTCTTCTTGTGTCTAATAGTTTTGGTATGCAGCACCCTTTAGCACCTACCAGAGGGAAGAGGTTCAAACAAGTTGTGTCCAGGGTGAGAGGGGTCTGCAGATATCTCCTCCATCCATTTCTTGACCTTCTCAGTGTACAGATCTTTTATAGAGGGCAGGTTAGTTGCAATTATTTTGTCTGCAATCTTGACTGTTTTTTTGGAGCCTGTATCTGTCCTGCTTGGTTGCTGCACTGAACTAGACAGTTGTAGATGTGCAGAGGACAGACTCAGTGACTCCTCTGTAGAACTGTATCAGCAGCTCTTGAGGCAGGTGGACCTGATGCAGGAAGTGCATGCTCTGATGCACCTTCTTAATAATGGTGCTGATGTTAGCTGCCCCTTTTAGGTCTTGGGAGATTATATAGCCTAGAAACTCAAAGGACTGTATATTGACACTGTATTACTGAGTATGGTGGGGGGAGGGCGTAAAATGGTCGGTCTCTTCCTAAAACCCACTGTCATTTCTACTGTTTTGAGTGTGTTCAACTCTAAGTTGTTTTGACCGCACCAGAGGGCCAGCTGCTCAACTTCCCATCTGTACATAGACTCATCACCATCTTTAATGAGTCCAATGATTGTTGTGTCATCTTCAGACTCTCTTAAATTAAAGACTGTGCATGATACCATTTTTCTTCATGAACACTCAGCCCACTGTTTGTTGATAAGCAAGTGTCTGTGATTGAGATGAGTATCGAAGGTGGTGATGCAATTATGAATTGAACTTTTTAGCTGTGCAATTACGCAACTACATCTTCTGAAGTAGGCACACATTCACATCTGTGAATTGAGAAACTGCTGGTTTGACCCTTGGTTAAAGCTGTGTGATCATACAGGCACATATTCTGTGAAGTAGGCATTTCCTCCATCAGTGGAGAAACTCTTCCACTTGAGTTAACCTTAGGGAAACTGGGCACCCCATTGCAAGTAAAAAGTGGTGTATCTGTGAAGCAGGAGAAATCAAACTGATTCTTGTTGGACAACCGTGTCTCTTACAAGAAAAGTGACTGAGATTGATAAATGGGAAATTGCCCAATAAGCAAAACCACTTTAAGATCCTGGAAGTTTCTGGATATTGGAATAAAAAAATGGATTGCTCGCTCCAAAGAAATGGTGCTATTTCTGAGTATTGTTATTATGGTTTTGTGAATTGCCTCCCCTTCTTCCCCCAAATAAAGTAGCAAAATTCTACTGTTGGAAACCAGGAGAGAAGGTTGAAACTAGAGAAAGAGGGAGGAAGGAACAAACCAAAGGGGAGAGATGGCTGTGATTCAGAACTCCAGTGGAGAGAGTTCCCGCAGCGCCGCCGGAGCTTAGTTCTTCTCGGAAACGGCCTCTCTTGTGCTATTGTGCACGTGAGAAAATACCTTCGGTCCTGTGGATAGCTCGATCTTAAAACGGAAAGAACAGTTTGGGCATCAGGATTCTCTACTGGACCAATATGCAAATCAGAGGAAGTTAATAGCAATAGCAGTGGAGGTTGGGTCCACATCAGACGGCGCAGCAACACAAACCAGCGCCTGTTGGACACGCCTTAACAGGACACACCTATTCCATTTTCAGCACGAGCGGTTTTAGAAGATATGGAAGCTGATATTAAAGCTATGTTATTCACGTCTCGGGAAGTTTTCACGACCGTCTGTTTTTACGCTGGGGCGTAGAAACATGACATCGCGGCCCCTTTTTGGCTGCCGATTGCTGGATCTGGGGGAAATTCAACCGGGACAGGCTTCTTCTCCCTCCCACTCGCTTCTCAACTGTTTTTGAACGCCCCCGCCTCAGTTTCCAGGCATCGAGGACAAGTTTTCAACCCGCGGAGGAGGCATTCCCGTGCAGGCGTAACGTGGGACCCCGTGCACGCTTCCTTCCAGCTGCCTTCGAAGCAACTCCACCGCAGCTCGGCTGGAAGGCGCTCAGTCTCCTCCCGGCTCCTTCCGCGCGCGCGTGAAGCAGCAGCAGCAGCAGCAGGTGGGAGGCGCGCGCGCCGGACTGGCCCCTCTCCCCGCTCCGCAAAGCCGGAGGAGCTCGGGAAGGCAGCGCTCGCCCACGGGCGCCCCTTTGGATCGGCCGCCAGGAGCCCGCCATGAGTGTCCGCAGAGTGGCCAGCATCTCGGCGCAGCTGGAGGAAGCCAGCTCGAGCGGCGGTAGGGGATTTCGGCCCGGGACTACTGGAGCCGGGCAGGGGAGGGGAGGAGAGGGGAGGACGCGAACCACGAAGCTGGCTGGTACTGTTCTGCTTTTCCACGCGCAACCAGGCGAACTTTACCCACGGGCCGGTGGGCTGCGCTTTCCTTTCAGCACCCGGGTGCTATCTCGCCACTCCGGATTGGGGCTAGAGCCGAGATCTGGTGCGTGTTTCTCGGGAAGGGAGAGTACATCCTGGAAAATTTTGCGTGGTGGGGTAGTTTGCCCTCCAGGGAGAAGCTGTGATCAGATAAGCACCAAGCTTTGGTCGAGATTTCATCAACCCCTGTTCGCCTGGCTGCCGCCTTTGCAGCCGGGATTGCCAACTTCTTGAGGCCGGGCTGCTCTGGTGCTGAGAGGGATGTTTAACCAGGCAGAACGTCCGGTAACTCACTCCCTGATCACGTTTACTTTCTGCTGGTCAAAAAGTTGTCCATTCTAGTTTCAGGGGGCAAAAGTTAGTGGTCAATTTGTATATAGGTGGTGATCTCTGTTGGATCCACCTGAACTGGTGGGCTGCTGCTTTCAGTAGAAATGTTGGCTGATTTAGACTAGTTCAGTTGAGTTTACTTCTGAGCAAGCATGCTTGTGTCCTTGAAGTGATCCAGATGCTTGCAGAAGAGAATGCTGAGCCCTCCAACATGAAAAAAGTTGGGGAAATATTTTGTATCATAGAGAAGATGGAAGAAAATGTTGGCAAATCCAGAAGGATTCCATCTGGAGTGCTGTGGTGAGCAGATCTCCATTGTGGAGTCCTAGTGCTCTATGAGCTTCATTGTTTTTCTGGAGATGTTTCATTACCAAACTCTGTAACATCTTCAGATTAGTTACCTAATGAATGATGTTACCTAATTTGGTAATGAAACATCTGCAGAAAAAAAAAATCAAACTCAGAGAGCATCTAGGACTCCACAGTTCGACAATGAGCTATGCATATGCTCTTCTATTAGATCTCTATTGGACAAGGACATCTCTATCTAGGTGCCCATGAGTTCTCTGCTTTGAGTTAGCAGACTGGTCATCTTCTGCTTGGCAGGCAAGATGGAAAAGTTTTGTCTTGAGTTTCAACGCATCACATCAAGATGATTTCCAACTAAGATGATTAAATTTACAGCAAATGTTGACTTTAAAAGTCCATCAAGGAAATAGGGAAATGAAAACTTGATTTTCACTTAGACCTGATTTAAAATAAATGAATTGAGGATTAGAGCATTATTTTTTCAGTTTCCTGTTGCTTGTCTGTGTGTGTGTATCTTGTTTAAATCATGGAGAAATTAGAGGATCGACTTCAAGCAACCTGCATTGTTAAGTACTGTGTTCAGTGCAGGAGAACTTCATTTAACTCTTCATGGTGAGAGGAACTGTGAATTTTCCTACTAACTTGATTGTCTTGTCATAACATGGATTGCTTCTACTATCCTCAGAATGTTGTGGTGGATAATATGTGGTATATTAAATATAATAGTCAGAAGAAAAACAACACAGCTATAGGTGTGTAATTGTATAGTTTGAAATAAGCCATCTTTTTTTTTAGTGCCCAATAATTTTTATTTTCAAACAAGGCCAATCAGCCATTGTTTCACTAGGGAGTGCTGGCCTTCTTCACTGTCATCCAACAGGTCTGTTAACAACAGTCCACACAGAGAAATCTAGCATATGAAGCATTTGCTGTGTCTCAGCTTCCCCACACAAAAAAACGGACTTGTTAAATTTACCCTTGAAAGCCAGGATACTGTTTGCAAATGCAGACCCCACAGCAGGCAGAAAGATAGAGACAGCAAAAGGCATGGATAGACTTCTCTTATTTTTGTTTCAGGTCCCTGAAGATAAGGGTAGAAGCATTGCAACTTACTCTTCTGCAGTGATTTTAGAGACATCATTTAAGCATATAGAGAGAAAGCATTAATGAGGGAGCCAAAGATCAGCAATTCTTTAAGCATGGACAGAAATTTTAAGGGTACAAAGGGTGAAATTTCAAGTATTCCACCCTATGGCCTATCTCTCTGGATGGTTCCTTGGTTCATTTAGGAAAACAGAAGTGATTAGAAGACTAATCACTCCTTATGTGCAAAAAGTCATGAGGCTGCTGCTTACACAAGCAGGGTTTGACTGCACACCAGTATAAAATACAGCTCATAGAAAAAATTAATCTTTGCCAAAAAAGCTTGCAAGTGTGCAGTTATTTTTCTGTTTCACGGCAGTGTGGAGGATGCTGCAATTGGCCTTCCAGTCAAGATATATTAAAAAGACCAGAGAGTTTGTAGAATTTGCTGGCATGTTTGTGCCCTTGAAAATTAGAGGAAGTACATTGAGATCATTGTTTCTCAACCTTGGCAACTTTAAGATGTGTGGAGTTCAGTTTCACCATTTCC
>JANHZU010006232.1:56353-72187 GCA_032468055.1 Acrochordus granulatus | reverse complement strand
GAGCCTTAATGAGACCCTACCTATGTTGTACTGCCGATGTCATGGAGGAGCTGATTGTTTATTTGTGTTAATACACTTATCCGCAGCAAAGATTTCATGTAGACCCAAACTTGTATTATCAGGTTTTTTTTAAATGTGAACAGGGCTTTTATGTGGTGTAGAGTGTGGTTGTGAGGATATTAGTATGATTTGTTCATGTCGCTGCACGTTTGCAAGTCATATGGTTTTCATTTGTTCCTCTGCATAATTCAAAGGAATTGTGATTTTCTGTAATTATTTGGATCCAGAATACCTTTACATTTTTCTCTGCCACTCTGAATGTGTTTGCAGATCTTGTTGAGAAATATTTTCTATAACTTATAGAAAGTTGGAATTCCATCAGCTATGACAAGAAATAGAATCTTCTTAGAATCATATCAAGCTATTCCTCTCTTCTACTGTATTCTGTTGGCTAGTTAAGATGGGTTGACTTCTTTTTGTTATATAGCAAAGAGATCAGATATATTTTCCTATCTATTGAATTTGTATCTATAAAACCTTTTCTTGAAATAATGCATTTTATAGTTAACTATAATTCTTATAAGCTGCCTTGAGCAACGTAGAAGCATGAAAAAAGCATTCTATGTACTTTCTTTAATGGTATATTTTTAAGAATTGTTAGGCAACTGAGGGGCCCCAATCTCTTTTTGCAGCCTTGGAATATTAAATCAAGCTGCTAAAATCCTGCAGCAAAATGCAGACATGTTGGACAATGACACTGCTGTTTTTCAGGCAGTGGGTGGCAGTCCCATATTGAATACATACAACCATACAACCTGAAGTATATTGTCACAAGCAACAAGGACAACATGAGAACCAGAAGCTGCAACTAACTCAAATGTTTATTTTGCCCCTATATCTACACCAATAGTACCCTCAATAGTCACAATAAGCACATACACAAGATTACAAGCATCTTCACATGCTCTTCCAACTTAGATTATCTGCCACAAATATCTCTCTGGATTCCAAAAGCTCTGTATAAAAGAATTTGACATCAAGTTCAAAAGGACAAATACTATCAAAATGTTTCAACTTCTCTGGACACTCTACTGCAGACATCAAAGTAAGCATTTTTAAACAATGAGATATTAACATGACTGATTTAACATTAGCATGAATGAACAAGATTGTTCAACTCACATCAAAGGTTTCAGATGATCTGAAAATATCACAGCAAACATAATCAATTTTTAATTGATAAGGCACTTTTCATCTTACATGTAACCTGCATCTACATAACCAATCTGGCTTGCTCTTCCTTCTTCTGTCTTACTTCATCTTAATTTAAATCTTGTATCACTTAAGGTCCTCTATAGATCTGTTCAAATGTGATGCCTCTCATGAAAGCTTTTTATATAGTTTGTTAATTTAAGGTACTATCAGACACCTCCTGACTTTTGGCGACCATAGACTGACATGGCACTACTTCTGTAATGTCTAAATGGAAGCCAGTATCATCTACTACATTTATAGCGGCTTTTCAAAGTTATATTTATATTTTTCAAAGTTATATTTATTTTCAAGTTATATTTACATATAATGGTGCTGAATGAGTGATGGTTATGACTGGTCCTCAAAGGTCCATCTGTCCTAGTATCCCCACAATCACATGATTACAATCTGGATATTTGGCAATCAATTCCAATTTATGATGGTTGTAGCATCTCATAGTCATGTGATTGCAATTTGCGACTTTCCCTGCTGGCTTCCCACATGTAAAGTTAATGGGGAAGCTGGGAGGGAAGTCTCAAGTTGTTCTAGTAAGTCTCCCCTACCTTCTCTACCCTTCCTCAGTCCCTCTGCACTTGCATTGTACCTCACTGGCCATTTGCATTCCCTCCCCCTGCCACTTGTCACCCATTCTGTCCACTCATGCACTACCATGCACCCTCTTCCACCCAACAGCATCCCAAGCCCTGCCACTAATGCTGGATATTCCCCACCACTCAGATGTCTTCTCCCACCTACCAGCAGCCACTCCAAGTCCCGCCATGCTTGTGTCACACCTCCAATCTACTCACAAACCCTTTTTCACCTGGCAGTAGCCACCTCCATGTCATTCATGCACTTTCCCCATCCACTCACACATCCTTGTGTACCCTCTCCTAGCAGAGAGCAGCCACCTCAACACTGCTGCACTTACATCACACTTATCTGGTCACCCATTCATCCTCACACACCCTCCCTGAGCCTTGCTGCACGTGTGTCATGCCTCTTCAGAGTAATGACAAACTTGCACATTCATAAAAGACAAGTGAAATTATATAAACAAGGGTATTATTTCATACACAGATAGTTTGATGTGGCAGTTAAAGGAGTCGATTAGAAGATAGGAGACTGTGAATTCTGGTTTTGGGCACAAAAATGTGATTTTGGGTCTGTCACTACTTTTCAGCTGAAGGAAGAAGATATTAGTAAATCACTTCTGAAAATGCTGCCAGGCAGTCCTTCCATGAGAAACATTTGTTCAGTGACTGACAAAAGTTGACAGTGCTGAATGAATTGTACTTATGCCTAGTCCTTGAAGTTAAGGTTGTTACAACATCCCTGTGGTCACATGATTAGAATTTGCGCGCTTGGCAGCATAGGTTACACTTCAATTCCCCCCACTTACCTATCTCTGCTATCTCTGCCCTTTTGGCCACTTCTCACTCCACTGCCCCCTTTGGGAAGACTTTATGCAGTCAGTAAGGTGGTGAAGGTCACTGGTGGCAGCAAGAGTGGCAGAATGAAGGGCGGGAGGCAGCTCAGTGCAGGGAAGCAAGTTGGCAGAGTGCGGGGGGGAGATAGGCAGATGGTGAGCTGAAACAGAGGTGAATGCGGCAGGGCAAGACCTGACCTAATAACCACAATTGGGACTACCATCACCACTGTTAAGCAGTGTAGTCACATGATATTTTGTCTAATGACTGCATTACAGTGGAACCTCTCAAGGTGAGATTTTCACAAGACGAGCAAAAATGTTTAATAAAATTTATTCTGCTAGATTAGCAGCGACTCGTAAGACGAGCAAACTTTGTGTGATAGCTTACGTGTCATCAGTCAGCACGCTCTGTATTTCCTGTTCAGAACCACATGAGAGTTCTGCCGATGCTGCCATGTGCAGTTAGTCCATTACTGTCCATGGGCTGTACTATAAGACGTTGCTGAAGGAAAAGGGAAAAGTCCCTTTTGCCTTGAGTGGCGGCAGCAGTGGATCGTCCAAACCAGCAGGGGTGCCAGAAGCAGCCGGCCTAGCAGCAGCTGAGGCCAGAAGCTGCCTCGAAGCAGATCTGTAAGCGCTGGTTTGTTTGCCTTATTTCTGCTTTATATCGTGTGTTAATCATTGTTACTTGTTTCAGATGTTAGGGACAATCATTTCTACATCAAATTCCATTGAAAATGATTTTTTTGTGAATATTGTGGGGGGCATGGAACAGATTGTCCGACTTTCCATTGTTTCCTATGGGAAACCTCATTTCGCTTTAAGAGCATTTCGCACTAAGAGGGTTCTGCCAGAATGGATTAGTCCCATCTTGCGAGGCTCCACTGTATTTAGTGACAGAAATGCTGGTCCCTATTAGAATCATTAAGCAAGCACTACCTGTATTTCCATCCTCCCTCAAGTCTTACTATGCTGCTTCAGGGTAGTTGTGGTGTGTTCCTGGGAGGGATGACTGAAGAAAGCTGGGAGAGTACTCCAAGTGTATACAGTATATTCTAAGCAGGAAGCCAAAGTGAGCATGCACTTACATTGGATAGCAGTGACATTGCTGAAGAAGGAAGATAACTTTAGTGAAGACAGGAAAGGCAGCATTTCATTCAGCTCAGGAGAAGACAATGGTAAACCACTCCTGTATGTTACCAAGAAAATCAGACAGATAGGCACATTAAAGTGATTGATGATATTGTATTGGACGATGGCCCCTCAGGTCAGATGGTACTACACATCTACTGAAGAAGAGCTGAGGTTCGCTTGGAATACAAATAGTGCTTATGATATGGCTAGATTAACACCTTTAAGGTAGTTAGTTGCTAGTGATGTCCTGAAGAAAAAGAAAATTCAGAGCTACAAAAATAGAATTATCGTGGGAGCATGGAATGTAAGATATATGAATATGGGAAAGTTCAACACAGTGAAAGATGAACTGACTATACTAACTACATCAGCAAATAGAAATGGACTGGAATTGGACACTTTCAGTTAGACGATTATTGTTTACTACAAGGACATGAAAAATAAAAAGGGAACAATGCTGTTTTCATATTCAGGAAGGATTTAGCCATGATGGACAGAAGAAATAACTGTGAGGTACAGAAGGAAAAGATGCAACCAAGATAATGGTAATATAAAATAATTCTTGAGTCCAGGACAGAAATGTAATTTGAGGAAGTATCTTAGACATGACCCTCCCTCGTTTTTATGAAGAAAAAGGGAAGGAGGGAAGAAACACATTCATATTTGCAAGATTACTAACCTTATAGCCTTATAAAAATAGTATTGAGTGTCTTTAGTTTCCAAGTATGTCTACATTGGAGGGCTGACAGTACCTCCAATGAGTTCTTTGATACAATGAGTGAATAACAATAATTAGATAGGTTACCCAAGTTTATGCTCCAGTCATAAGAAGAGGTGGTTGATGAGTATTATGATCACATTCAATCTGAAATTGACAAAACATATAGGTAAGAGGTGCTCCCTAAGGTTGGAGACTGGAATGTAAAAATTGGGAACAGTAAAATGAAAACATAATTAGATTGTATGGCATAGGAAACAGATATGAAGCAAGAGAAGTTACGTTTCTTCTAATTCAGGGATGTCTTCATTACTGTGATCAAACCAAAGATTTGAAAAACAAAATCACCAAATATAACAAGATACATTGAATTGACTCTATTATTGGTATAACAGTTATAACAGCAAATACACTGTAATATCAGGAGTTAGAGTGTAACATATCATAAACTGTCCCTAAGCAAGTCAAGCTAAAGTGGAAGAATAAAGCCAACTAGTTTCCATATTATTCTGAACATGTGTCCACAAATTTCAAGTAGAAGAATATCTTTTAAATGCTTTGAAATCCTGAATCTCACTGATAGAACCAGAGAAATTGTGGAATGTAATCAAAAAAATTGTAAAGAATGAACGTGAGGAAACTATCAAAGACCAAAAAACAGAAGAAAGCAGACCAAGAATCAAGAGGCAACACTGTTCATGTAAACTAGATAATTGGAAAAGCCTCAGAATACCAAAAAGAAGTCAATAGTTGCTGCACAGATTACAGAAAGGCATTCAGTTTTGTTGACCACACCAAGCAGTAAAATATCCATAGGAAAATAGAAATCCCACAACATCTTATTACCATTGTTTCCTGCACAAATGACAGAAAACCACCGACCACAGGGAAATTAACCATGTCTGTGTAGCAAAGGAATGAAAAAGGTCTGTATATTCTCTGATTAGTTATATGATGTACATGTTGAATATATATTGGGGAGGATGGACTGGAAGATGAACATGGTTTTAGGAAGAAAGAAACATCAATAACCTGAATTATACCAATGACACTACACTGATAGCTGAAAATGCAAATGAAGCTCTGCTAATTAAACTCAAGGAACACAATGCAAAAAATGAGGCAAAATTAAACGTAAAGCCTAATTATTAACAGTTCAGTAAATTGCCATAGAACTGATAATAAAGATACTGATGTGATGGATAACTTCTGCCTTAGGATCAACTAAGAATAGTAAAGGAACCAGCAATCAGATTAGAATTTGGCAGGGTACAAATGAAGGCCTTGGAATCATAATCATGCAGGCAATGTTTTTTCCTGGGACACCTCATAGAAGGGAAAGTTTAAAGAAGCACGATAGAAAGAATATTGACACTTTTTGAACTTTGGGGTTAGAGAACATTCCTAAAAATGCCATGGATAACCAATAAATCAAATAAATGATTCATAAAACACCTCAGTTCAGAAGTCTCACTCAGGTGAAATGATCAAGCTCAAATTATCAAATTTCAGACATATTAAACAAAGTCACAGTTTCCTTAAGAAGTCCATAACACTGGGAATGATGAAAAAGACCATTAGCAGCAAGGTGGATGGATTCAATTACTGTACACTGGAACAGTATGCAACAGGTGTACTACTTGAAAGAGCCTGAAAGGTCAGCTTGAAAGGACAGATCAGACTGTCACGATACAGTTGAACCCTCAGTCCCTTAAAAGATCCTTGAAAACATGATCCAACATTTGTTGTCATGGAGAATATAAGGGAGTTCCAGAAAAAACATCTACTTCTGCTTCATTGACGATGCTAAAGCTTTTGATTGTGTGGATCACAACAAACTGTGCAAATCCTTAAAGACATGGGAATACTAGACCATTTTACCTGCCTCCTGAGAAACCTGTATGCAGAAGAACTGAACATGGAACTAATTTGTTCTTAATTGGGAATTTGACAAGGCTGTGTATTGTCATCCTGCCACCCTAACTTATATGCAGAGTATATCATGCAAAACGCCAGCTGGTTGAATGACAAGCCAGGAGATTGCCAGGAGAAATATCAGCCTTAGATATACAGATGATACCACGCTAATGGCAGAAAGTGAAGAGAAAGTAAAGAGCCTCTTGATGAGGGTGAAAAGGAGAGTGAAAAAGCTGGGTTGAAACTCAGCATTAAAAAAACTAAGATTATGGCATTCGTTCCATCATTTCTTGGGAAACAGAAGGGGAAGAAAAGCAGTAACGGATTTTGTTCTTGGGCTCCAAAGTCATTGCATACAGTGATTGCAGCCATGAAATCAAAAGACGCTTGCTCCTTGGGAGGAAAGCTATGGCAAATCTAGACAGCATATTAAAAAGCAGAGACATCCCCTTGCCGACAAAGGTCCGCATAGTCAAGGCTATGGTTTTCCCAGTAGTGATATATGGCTGTGAGAGCTGGACCATAACAAAGGCTGAGCATCGAAGAATTGATGTCTTCGAACTGTGGTGCTGGAGAAGACTCTTGAGGGTCCCTCGGACGGCAAGGAGATCAAACCAGTCGATCCTACAGCAAATCAAACCTGATTGCTCTTTGTAGGGACAGATATTGAAGCTGAAGCTTAAGTACTTTGGCCACATAATGCGCAAAGAGGACTCATTAGAGAAGACTGTGATGCTGGAAAGGATTGAAGGGAAGAGGAGAAGGGGACAGCAGAGGATGAGGTGGTTAGATTGATGATGTGATGGGCGTGGGCTTAGGAAGACTCCAGAAGGCAGTGCAAGACAGGGGGCCTGGCGTACTGCATCCATGGGGTCTCAAAAAGTCAGATACGACTGCGCGGCTGAACAACAACATATACTAACCATGAAAATTACACAACAAATATAACACAACATGATATCACAACATCATATCATATCACATCACAGCATAATATATTAAATGTTTAACAACGATACACATAATTGATTTACATATTTCCATATTGTTTCCACTGGTTTCCAGAGCTTCAGATCAAATTTTTTTCCAATTTCAGAAGATACAAATATTAAAATTGAGACATTTTGCATACAGTGAATATGAATAGCTCACTAATGAGCTGTGCATCTTTTTGAAAAGTGTGGTTTCAACCTAATGCTGATAACTAAATTATTTAGGCAGATTTATTTGGAAGTCTTTTTCTAGTAAAACTGTGTATTCCATTCCATAATCAACTGTGTTTTTATATGAATCTGTTCAGTCTGAAAACTATGATGTATTAATTTATTCTGAGTGGGTGATTGTTGAATTAATAGCTAGGAAATAATGCACTTAATTGTTGGGATTCAAGGACCATAGAAATTGAGATGAAGAGGCAGATGAGTCAAGATGCAATTTTTCATTTTTTCACAGTTTGGGGAGAGCAAGTTTTTTTTAAAAAATCTGTTATATTACTAACAACAGAAATGGGGAAAACAATACAACTGGTTTCAGAGAGGGAATGATATATAGTATCATGTGGGAAAAGTGCATCTGTCTATTCTGTCATAATCACTAAATCAGAAGCTACACTACACTACAGAAGCCACAATCAAGTTTAATTATGGAGTACATTCTGTTACCATTTTACTCTATAACAGTATACTATATGAGCATCATCTAATTAGTTTATTCAATTAATTAACTTGTATAAATATCTAGTTTACTTTTTCTC
Source organism: Acrochordus granulatus (assembly GCA_032468055.1). NCBI lineage: Eukaryota > Metazoa > Chordata > Lepidosauria > Squamata > Acrochordidae > Acrochordus > Acrochordus granulatus. The sequence continues at coordinate 63,979 of JANHZU010006232.1, read as the reverse complement.
TGTCTTTTGAAAAAGATGTCATATTCCTGTTCAGCCTCTAATCTCCTTTAATGAACTTCCAAATCTTAATGTGAGAATTTCTTCACTCAAGAACTAGTCCAGTTGTTCTGTATTAACATTAACATGAAGATTTTCTGTAACTTCGAATCAATGAATATGATTTATGTGAAGTGTTAATTTGTTTTCAATCTAGATTTTTTATCCCTACTCTTTCAAATAAATTACTGTTGTATATTTAAAACAATAAGAATGGTTTTATTCTGTTTGAACAAAAAAAATCCCATATGGCTTGTTTTAAAAATGTCTCGCATTGATGCATTTGATTATAACTAACAGTTTAACATTGAAGAGAATGGGAACAAAGGAAAGGCATCATGAGGTTGTAGGGCTGGCTTTTTCTCAGTTCATTTGTATAGATTTTAGATTAAAAGCATTTTGCCCTTGAAAAGCCAAAATTAAAAAAAAATGTTTTGCTTTGTTATGTATTTGTACAAGCATGCAATAGGTTCCATGCTTATAATCATGTTTTGTATTTTAAGATCCTAATAAACCAAGTGATCGAAAATGTGTTCCTCTGATTGTCTTATGCTCGGTTGAAGTGTATGCTTCTATCTCTATAAAATCTGGAGTGTGGCTGAGAAATCAGGATGAGAATGAAAAAATAAGGAAAGCTCTTGCTGACAGTACTAGACTCCCATATTATACTGATATTTTGAATCATTTGGAAACCATCCTTTCCAGCAGACTTCAGTTCTTGGACCTCCAATATTTTATTACTATTTTCTCTGCATTTAAATATTGTTTTTTCATGGTCCTGATCTTCTTCTACTTCTTCCTCCTCCTCCTCCTCCTGCTCGTTACTGAATATTGTTCCCAAAATGTTATCTGGACATTCTGGCCAAGACAATGTTTTACCCTTTATTATTTTGGCAATCCCCCTCAGGAGCTGCTGCCATGTCATGGTGAGGGGCGGTTGTGGGACTCAGTGAAGCTGTGAGCTATCACCCAAGACAAGTTGTAGTGGACAGTCTTGACAAAATGCAATCCACTGGAGAAGAAAATGGCAACCCACTCTAGTATCCTTAGCGGCAAAACCCCATGGACAGTAACAAAAGGCAAAAAGGTTTTTCTCCACATTATTTTTTCTCCACGTTATTACTTTTATTTCCATATGAAAAAAAACACAGCACTTGCAGCAAAATAATTATGCTGCTTTATTCTAGAATCCAAGCCATTCAATTCTGTCTCTCTTCTCTGTTGCTCTTTTAATTTTTTCTTGGTAGGTTAACATTTACAGCTTTTTCTCAGCATACTAAATTGTCATTTTCCTCAATTTAGAGTTGTCCTTTTATTTTGTTTTCTCCCCCAGTCTGGCTGAGTTATATGCTGGATGTATCCACATCCCATCCCATGTGCATTCAGTAATTTCATTTCTCTATTAATGTGTATAGGAAGCTTTTGGTTCTGCTTCTTGGGGCTATTTTAAAATTCTTGCTCGACATGAAGAAGGAAATTATCTTTACTGAGGTAATTAGAGGTCCATTCTATATTAAAAAAATCCTGTATTTCTCATTCTTATCATTATATTATTCTATACTATTCCCCTTTGCATTTTATTTATTAGCTTTTCACTCATTTGTGCAGCTTAATTACATAGCAACCCGTTTATATAATTTTGATTGCCTGTTATATTTTCTTTACTTAAATATATTTTTGCCTATTTGAAAATACGTCTGCTAATCTCTCATTGAAATGGATTCTGTGGCTTAGGTTCTAGCTCCATGATCCTCATAATGAATAGTATTGACCTCATAATAATATTAACATATCTATGTTTCATTGAAAATGATTTTATAAGTGATATAGTCAGAACAATAATCAGAAGAGTGAAAATGCTGCCAAGGCTTCTTCCATTTTTAGCTTACTGTTTGGCATACTTCCTATTTTATTTCTCCTTCCATTTGTAAATCAACTGCTGCCTGGGTTATACTGAGACTAATATCTTTTATGGTCCCTCTGAAGCTTCAAGGATCATGATTATGAATTCTTATTACATGTGAGTTCATTGATTCCCATTAAACAACAATATGGGTGGAATTAGTGCAATTCAAATGATGCCAATCCAACATTACCTATGCATGAACAATTGATGAGTTTTGTTCCAGTTGCTTGGTAAAGATTCTAGATGGAAGGAAGAGTTTGCTCAAACAGTTGCATAAAATCCCATTCTTTGGGATATAACATTGCTTCCTGAATGGCTTGGACAACTGAAGAATTAAGCATTTTTCTGCTCATATATTGCAACATCAATCTTTTTTTTAATAATCTGCACTCTCTTAATTATCATGCTTAAGAACAGATCAAAGTCCTCCTTATTCTAGGTCCTGTTTATTTGGTGATCAAATGGATACCTTATTGGGAGTATTAGAATTGAAAGGAAATGGTTCAGATGAAAGTAGTCTATATTCAACAGTTTTAATGGGTGTTTCAAGGTTACAAGAATTTCTCCTTCTGCCCACCAAAACTCCTGATCTTGGCAGATAAATTTATGGTCTTTGTGGGGGTTGGCCCTCCTGTACTTGATCATGTGTAAAGTCTATAGATTGCTCCCCCTCTTCACACATGATTCAGTCCTTGTTTCTCCCACAGCGAGTTTACATACAAAAAAAATGTATGTGGTGGCATCCTTTAGCTAATTTTCTGTAGTACTAGAACAAATATATAGCCATTCAGATTAGTTCACATATATCCTTATTCTCAAGAATATCCATCACTATAGTTTCTGGTAATATTCTCAAGTCTTTAAATATGTACTTCTGAGTGAAGAAGCACTTTTCTTCCTTTACCTTGAATCTCTTGTCATGAGCATCATGAGAGAAATAGAAAAAAAGTTCTTATCCACTTACTTCGCATTAAGCATAATGCTCCCTTTCTACTCAGCTTCTTTAAAAAATCCCACTTTTTTAAAGTGGGATTTAAAAAATCCCACATTCTTTAAATATTGTAGATGTAATATAGCGATGTAATGTAATGTAAGGATGTTCCAGATTCTTGATATTTTGGTTACACTTTGGTAATGTAATAATAGTGTAACAGTTAAGGCACCCAGGTAAAAACTGGGATACTGTAAATTCTAGTCCCACCTTAGGCACAAAACAAGCAGGATGATTTTCTGCCTGTTCCTTTTTCTCAGCCTTAGAAAGGAGGCAAGAGCAAACTACTTTTGGAAAACTGCAGAGAAAGCTGCAGGGACTAGTTCAGGAAGACAGTCACCAGGAGTCAGAGGCACGTACAGAGACACAGTAACTAATAGACTAATCCAACATTGCATTTTCCATGTTTTAAATTAGGGAAGCCCTCAATAGATAAGCTGTGAATTGCGACATTTCCTTCCACCTTTCCTGTAGAATATATGCAACTGAGTTGATATACATGAACTGGGTAAGTTTTTCTCTTATCAAAGGATTACTTGTGACAATAGTATTCTGATAAATCCCACATTGTATGCCAATGGAGAGTAGATTGAGAAAACCCAAAGTGATTGGAGCCACTAGTCTTTCTCTGAATCTCTTTGCTTTTCATTTCTTTCCTTTCATATTCTTTTCACTCTCAGTCCTTCCTCATATAACAAGTAGTCAGGAAAGGAACATTCATTTTAGCCAGAAGATTGAAATTGCTCTGAAAGCTACAAATTGGATTGCAGATTATCCACCCATGTAATATATGGGTCATGGGACAAGCCAGACCAAAACACAGAACACTCTTTTTTTCAATTAGTTCGATCTCATTTCTTCTTTAAATTGGGGTTGTTTTTAATGCATTAAAGCGTGTAAGTAATATTTAACATGCTTTTTTAAAATATGAATTTTAAACTAATTTTGATACAGTTTTAGCATGTTGAATACTGTAATATTATATTTAATGAATTGCAACATCAAGTTGTTGTTCAGTTTCTAAGTTGTGTCTGATTCTTCGCAACCCCATGGACTCCTTGTTCTCCACTGTCCCCTTGTTCTCCACTGTCTCCTGGAGTTTGCTTAAATTAATATTCATTGCATTGAAAATGCTATGTAACTATTTCATCCTCTGTCATCATCTTCTCCTTTTGCTTTCAATTTTTCCCAGCATCAGGATCTTTTCCAAAGAGTCCTCTCTGTATTATGTGGCCAAAGTATTTGAGTTTCATCTTCCATATCTGTCCTTTTACTGAACAGTCAGGGATGATTACCTTTAGGATGCAACATCAAAGGGTAGCCATATTCTTATTCCTATATCAGGATTTACAAAATGTAAAGGATATCAAGCTTGTTTAACTCTGATTGTTAGTTGTCTTCAGATTTATCTAATTTGTAAACAGTTTCTTATGAAATTACCTGTATTTATCCTAACATATCATGTCTGCATAGAAAGAATATATTTTTAAATCTTGAACAATGACCCAGTTGTATCTCAGGACAATTGGACCTTTTTAGACAAGAGACTAAAGAGGCACAGTGGCACAAGTGGTTAAGAGACTAGTCTTAGAATAATTTTATTGCAGTGATTGATAAGAGGAGACAGCATGTTCTGGAGACATAGCATGCCTGTGTTAAGAATAATTTAGGTAAGGAGGAGAGTAACCTTGGCCTGAAGTGCTGTAAATAATTGATGGATTGGGAAGTAGAGTAACTAGATAAAATTAGAGAAGCAAAACAAAAATGAGGACATCAATCACTTATTTCATTATAAGATCACTATCTAAGTTCCTTGCTTCAGAGTTGTCTCTGCATAAGTTGTGTTTCTGTCCAAAGATCTGGGATTTCAAAAAGTTCTGAAGAAATCTCCTTTAAAATTAAGCAACATGAAAATACCTGAAGCCTTTCAACATCTTATCTTAGATTACCTGGCAATAGTCCTGAGTCCTGTAGCCCATTTGACACCAGATGTCCAGGAACTCTGACACCTCTTGTGGTCCTTGTTGACCCAGGTGATGACAGATCCAATATGGGTTTCTATAAGCAGTGCACTGGTGGATGGCTCCTGGCCTATATATTCCAGCAAGCTGTTATCACAGTGGCCAACCTACTGCTCAGGGAAGTCCATATGTCTTCCATAAGTTTTTAGAGGCAATCACACTGCCATCAAGACTAATAGTAATTTATCTCCATAACTTCCATGAATTGGAAGTTTTTGAAAGCAACCAAGCCAGTAGCCAGTGATACATTTCTTTATAAACTGTCTTTAGTTATATTATAAGAGATCATATGTTATATTATCTTTAGAAAGGTAATAGATATGGATAACATGGTATATTCTGTTTGTACATACAGTATATAGGTGATCAATGCCAATGTTCCTAACTGCAAAAGTAGATATTAATGATGTAGACACCCAACTGCTAAAGTATGTTACTGGGTTTATGAATGATAACATATTATCAGAATTCTAGATAAATTGAGTGAAGAATCTGTCCATATGATGTGCTTGTAATTGAAAATAAGGCATCTTAAGATATATATTCTGGAAATGTTCTGCTCCTTGCATAGAATTCGAGTTCCCAGACTGCATGTCTTGGATACCACACCCATGGCTTTTCACTTCCAGTAGATATTAATTTGCAGTTTCAACACATAGAACATGAACATTCTTAACATATGACTGGAGGGTAATTCACGTTAATTATGCCTAATTTTAATTAAAAATAAAAGTAGAATAGAAATCCTGGCTCCACTCACAGAAGTCTGTGAGGGATTCAAGGGGCAAATGACAAAATGTTTGCGATAATATCATGATTTCAAGAATTATGCTCATTTTATCAGAAGTAAGGATGTCCTTCTACAGCAAACCCAATTCCCAATACAGTCATGCTTTGCTTTCACTATACATAAAGAACAAAGACAAACCATGGAGAATGTGCTGATTTATTTGAAAAAACTGGCATTCAGTCATGATCAGTTTTATGTTTAATCTGAAGAAAAAGAAGTGAAAGCATTAGAATATTCTTAAAAATGATAGATCAACTGCAAATGTTGTCATCAAAAGTATCCTTTGTGAAATAAAAAGCATCTATTTTTGTCCTGCTGTGCATCTTTCATCTTTAATAAAATATTTTCTTTAATTTTAAAACCAAAACAATAGCAATTTTCCAGTGGCCATTCTGTTTCTGTTAACTTAAAACAATATCTCTGAAAGTATGATCCAGTGGGTTATGAGTTGTCTAGGTTTTAATATAAATCTAAGATTATGGGTTTGTTTTAGAGCAAGCATACTGTGGAGTATAAACAGCAATGGGATTAAGCTTCTCTGCAACAATTACATCATCCTACTCCTTGCACATATTTATTTTCAAGTCATGTCACAAATTCTGCATTCTGTCTTAGGAAGGGAATGGTTGCCTAGAGAGAAAATGTTAATATTCAGAGCAATCTCAGTTCTAATCTGTAGGAATACAAGATTTGCTTACATATTCAATTTAAAAGATTTTTAAATGGAATCTGCTGTAGTTATTGTACGTTTGTCTCATAAACAAGTCAATTTTAAAGTGAAAATTACTGCTATAAACACACACACATATAGTTTATTGTAATTTGTATGCCTAACTTCTGGATGAATTATTGATCAGAGTTGGTTATCTTGGGGTACATTGTAGATCACAATTTAGAGTGTGATCTCCTGTCTATCTGTCTGTCTGTCTGTCTATCTAGCATTGTTAATTTCTTTCAGTGTCTAAGGCCATCACTCCCTGATATCTCTGAGTGGCTTGAAAATGGTTAAATACAAATAATCATTTATAACAGTTTAAAAATAGGGAGAGATGGGAGGAAATTCTATCTTGCCATTATCCTCACTTGTCTCATTTGCTCTTCTGCTCCTTTTAATGGAACAGCCAGCATATTTCTCCCTCTCATTTTGTTTTAACCACCATTTCAAAAGTGACTCTCTATAAATGCTGCCTGTTTTCATAGTCACTTTGGTCTTCTAAGGATTTTAAGTTTATGCAAAATGAAATGTGATTTGATTTATTTTTAGATTAGGTTATGGTTGAAATGCTCAAACAAATATCAAAAATAGTTCGGGAAAATAGCTCAATGCTAGGGAATTGCCTGGGTATCCAGTGATTTTGTCAAAACTAGGCATCCATAAAATCACATTAATTCTCCCTCTTCACTGTAAAAACAAACAAATGTTTCAGGTTTATTTTAACACCATTCTTCTAAAGTCTATCTTGATACTTTCCTGCTGCAGGATCAGAAGACTGACATACCTTAATGCTTTTCAAATAGAATAATAAAGATAAAGGCTTGGATATTTAAATTATCATTATTCTTGAATAATAATGCCTGTCAAACTGAGCGGCATGAATACTGGAACAGAGAAGATGATAAAGTTAAAGCAGCTAAATTAATTATGTCATTGGCTGTTACCTGTCAAACAACAAACAAAGCAAAGGCTAAAACAACTCAGAATCATTTCCATTTTAATATGCTGGCCTGTTAAATTATTCCACTTAAAATTTTGATTTTTGACTCTCATTGAAATGTGATTACAACCGAGTCTCTGCCTATTTAAAGAATGGAAATTCAGAAGTCTGACTTGGTGTTTTGATCTAAATTTTGCTCATACTTTTTTTCCCAGTTCTGATTTTTT
>JANHZU010006231.1:32131-52813 GCA_032468055.1 Acrochordus granulatus | reverse complement strand
AACTGAGCCATGTTTACACTGGACACAGAAGCCGCCGGGCTTTTTTAGGGGGCGTGGAAGGGCTGCACTGCCGCAGCGCCCCTGCCCGCCTGCCTGCCCGCCTGCCTGCTCCAGGGCAGAGATTCTAGCCAAGGTGCAGAAACACTTGGAAGCTGAAGCGAGTGCTGGAATGTGCTGACCTGGAAGCGATGCATTCCTGGCCCCCAAGAGGAAGAGAAAACAAAGGTGGGGCAAGAAAAGGACTCCTGAAATAAGAACCGATCTGCTACGGTGGTGCCGTGTGAGCATGCTTGCGTGTGTGTTGATTTGCGTGTACGAGCACTGAAAAAATATTCCGGGCAATACAATCATTCAGAGCTCAAGCTTCCAGTCCTCATGTTTCAGAAGACCACTGCAGTCCCGAAGAGGCTTTGCAACCCATTGCTTGGCTGTTATGCAAAGCCACGCTTCAGAACTGATGGGTCTTCCAACACAATGTGTCAGTGGCATCGCCCTTGGCCATACTGGGCAGGTGGCTTGCTTTAAGGAAAGCCACACTGGGCATGTACAGAAAGCCTTTGGCACGGCATGGCTTGTTGCTTTTGTTACAAAAGGTAGCAGCACATTGGCGAGGGAGACTGATTACAGGTAGTCCTTGACTTAGGACCATCATTGGGACTTCCATTGCTAGGCATGGCAATGTTAAGTGAATTGTGCCTGATTTTACAACCTTTTTTGCCACCGTTGTTCAGCGAGTGACTGCCATTGTTAAGTGATGTAGGGGGTGGATTTTTTTTTTGCACTTCTCTAAAGAAAAGTCAACGCTTTGCCCATTTCACTCAGACACTCTCAGGAGAAGAAGTCCATTTCCCAGATCAAGGTTTTTGAATCTTTTCGCCCTGATGATGGTGAGGAAGCCAACACAGCGCAATGGGCATTTGGGCAACAAGGGACTCTGCCGGCTCAGTTCATGGAAAGCCAAGCCTCGGCTGCAGAAATCCCAGGCCACCCGCCTTCCCGGTACCGCCAGGGAAGGATCTGCTCACTTTCTGCTCCAAATGCCCACAGGAGGAATCTTTTCCTGTGCGATCCTATTAGGGCAAAGTTTTCACCGCGTCAGGAATTTGGCAAGGGAGCTTCCCGCCACTCTGCAGGTCCCCTGGCTTTGCTCTCCCTGCCTCGCCAAGTTTTTACGCTCTGAATTAACTCGCTGTCAGAAGTTACTTCTGGGAGGAGGAGGAGGAGGAGGAAGAAGGAAATTGTCTTCTTCCCCTCCTTTGAGATGGAGGAGGAAATGGAAGGGAAGGGTCTTCAAAATGACTCAGTGTGGTAGGTAGGTAGGTAGACAGACAGACAGGTAAGCAATGGATATGGATAGAGAGTGAGGCAGGCAGACAGACAGACAGACAACCATAACTGGGACCAGAATGTCCACTGCTAAGCAAGATTGTTGTTAAGAGAGTCGCACCTGATTTCATGCTTTTTTCATTTTCAAATGAATCACTACACTTGTTAAGTGAATTGGCTGTTAAGTGAATCCGGCTTACCCCATTGACTCTGTCTGTCAGAAGCTGGCTTGGATGGTCGCCAGTGTCGATCCTGTGACCCTAAAATGCTGCAACTGGGTGTCGAACTTGGGCTGCTGACCTTCCAGCCAACAAGCCCAGTATCTTAACCGTTCAGCCACCGCACCCCCAAAGGTAAGGTTTTCCCCTGCGGGCCATGGCCGACTCTAGGGTGTGGTGCTCATCTCCGATTCACAGCCGAGGGAGCCAGCGTTACCCAAAGACCCTTCCGTGGTCACGTGGCCGGCAAGACTATACACCGAGGCGCATGGAGCACTGCTACCTCCCCGCCACTTTAGGCGGCACTGTTTATCTACTTGCATTTTGCATGCTTTCGAACTGCTGCGTTGGCAGGAGCTGGGGCAAGGAACAGGAGCTCACCCCATTGCGCGGCAGTGTTGGGTCTCGAGCGGCCGAGCCGCGGGCCTTCCATTCGACAAGCCCAACGATACATCATCGACCTCATCACTGATCATCCTTCTTGGAAGGCGAAGAAAAACTTTTGCCAACTCGACCTAAGATTTGGTGAAGTCGTCCTTGGCCATTTGCGGTTTGTGAGACTGCTCAGAGCAGAAACTTCTGCCTCCAGCTTGGACTATGACCACAGGAAGGAAGAACGCAGCTGAGGTTTCACTTCTGGTAATAACTGTTGCAAAGCCTCACCAGCAACCGAAAGGGGAAAACAACTTTAAAGTCTTAAACAGGAAAGGCGGAGAGGAGCAGGCAGGGAACCTTGGCTGATGTGTCAAGCCAAAATTGTCTCTTGACATTTTGTCCTGCGCACCTTGGCAAATGTCTCTACCCACATTGCAACCTCTGTAGTTACTCTGATCTTTCCTAACCTCAACAGCTCCTTGCAAGCTACCCAGCGCGCACCTTTCTTTAATGCCGAACTTACTCATGTGCCAAAGGAAAGAAGGAATGGCTAATTTCACCCATTCAACCCACAAATACACACTCGTCGACCCACACCCACACCAGTTTTCATCTACACAAACCCTCATAGTTTATTCTGAAAAAGCATCATGCTGCAATTCAGGCTCATCCTCATGAAACTGACAAGGTTTATTATATGAAACTGACAAGGTTAGTTTCCCCAGGAGGATCAGAAAGACGGTCAATTACACATTATGCTAAGCCATGTTTTTTCGGTCGTGGTTTGCAGAACAAGCCATAGGGACTTGGGCTGTCCAAATCCAAGGTTCAAGAAGCCTAATTAGAGTTGTCCAATCCAAACAAATGAAGCATGAAATGAGTTAGTGATGTACAGTTCTGGTAGAAAACTGTGTTAACCTATGGGGCAGGCAATTTAATATTTAACCGCCCAATAACTACGATTCCTGTACAGTGGTGATGTGTGTGGTTTAACAGAAGGGGAGGAAAGCTTGATTTAAAAGGTTGAAAAGCTGAGGGGGGGCAGGGGAGAAGGAATTCCAGGGCAGATGATACACATGGTGGCTTCTCAGGAATTTCCAACCTGCTTTCAAACTCCTGAAAATCTCCATGCCTCAGTCAGACAGTGCCCAAAAGAGGAAGAATCAAGAAAGGGTTTCAAAGCAGCAAATTCTTAATTCTCCAGTGCTTAACTGCTGGCCTTTTGCAAAGTTCAGCAGACTTCAAAAGTTTCAGTCCTGTTTGGCAATCTCTGAACTGGCTTCATATGATGCTTTCCCCTGTGTCACATGGCACATGGTGCTGCTTCCCTGAAATCAGCCACAGGCTGTGCAGCGTTGAGATGTTCTTCATCCGTAAATTTGGGGACGATTAAAAAATGGCCTTTGGTATTTCAACGTCTTGTCCCCCAACGTTGAAACTGCTTGGTCTGTTATGCTGGAGCAGTATTTCTCAACCTCATCAACTTGAAGGCGGGTGGACTTCGGCTCCCAGAATCCCCCAGCCAGCCATTTTCTGGGAGCTGGGTCCACCCCCATCTTCAAGTTGCCCAGCTTGAGAGTCACTGTGATAGAAGATATTTCAAAGCAAGGAGCGGGAAACAACACACGTTTCATTGATGAGTGTATGTGAGGGGACTGGAAAGAGATGAAATCCTGGCTTCCTCAAAACAATTCATCAACCTTCACCCCTCTCCCCCCAAGTAACCACCCCCACACAGTAGTTTGATGGAAGTTTTATGATCCTCAAATGCCTCCCCCCAAATAATTTCTTCAATCAAGGAGCACCCATTGGTTTTAAAGGTCACCAGCAGACGTATGTACGCACACCAGTGAATGACATTTCTTGGGGGTCAACCTACCATATAGCATCTCTAACACCTGCACCTCCTTTTAAGCAAAGTGGCACCCCCCTTCCAGCCAAAAACCAGTTGGTTTTAGCTTCAAAGTAATAAGGGACCAAGCTTAACAGAATTAACACCACCTTGGAGGATATAAGGGCGGGTGTGATATTCATGCTGGTCCAGCTAGCATTGAGTTGAGAGGTACTCACTAAGGATGAGAGCAGCATCCTCAAGACGAGGGGATAAATGCTGTGGGGCGTGCTTAGGCCAGGGCTAGATCCTCAAACAAAAGCGCAAAGGGGTTAGCCCCTCTCCCGTTTGCCCCATAAGAGAGATTTTTCAGAAGGATTTGCCTGCCCAGGCACCCAACTTCTCCCTGCTTCCTTCAGCCCCTCATCTCTACACAACCTGACCTGGATATTGCTAGCTCCAGCTTGCCTCCCCCCCCCAACACCCCCACCCCAGCGTTCCCACGGCCAAAGTACCACACAAGCGGCAGCCGGGGAGTCTTTTCTCGGCCCCCAAGAGAAAAGAGGCTTTGTTAGCTTGCCTAGGGAGACAGCGTGAGAGCTGAGCCGCCAAGCTCTGGGAAGCCCAAAGGACAAACGAGGTGGAACAAACTCTCCCGCCACCCCCACCCCCAAAGAAAGGCAGAATCTCTGGGAAAAAAGGGGAGCCATTCCCAAGATCAAGAGGATGGGGCATTTGCTCCCTCCCAGAGTCGGAGCAGCTGAAGGTTTGGGCTGGCAATCAAAATTCAGCTTTTTCACCGAGGTCACTTGCAAACATGCAAATTTTTCCAAAGTCTATCAGTCCGATACAATGTGAGATGGATCTAAACCGACCCAGCTTGGCCAGGGAGGGACCAGAAACATCTCCAAGGTGGCTTCCTCTAGGTGTGTAAGACCACCAGTCTCAATATCTCCCTCTTTGTGGGAACTGTAGTCCTACCCCTCTGTGGGGCAGAGATTCAGAAAAAGCCAATCTCTGGGAGCATCTTGGCTGTAACAAGCTCACAGTGCTGTAGCAAAAGGTCCCAAAATATTACTTGCAAAACTCCCCCCTATCCAGACAAAGCTATTGGTTGCCTCTATCAAAGTTTTCCAGGTGAGAATCCCAAAAGAAGAGGAAAAGGGATGTTATGCAGGGGGGCTGAGCCTTTCATACAAACATTCCTCTTCTGATCATTGCCGAATCATTCACTGCTGGAAACATCAACACAGCCACTTTTGTTACTGCCTACGTTTGGAAGTCAAACCTACTTGAATCCTGGGTGAGAAAAAGGACCCAACTCCCCACCACCATCATTCAGATTTGCACCTTGTGCTAAGCCTTCCTTTGCCACAACAACTAGCTGGGAGTTCAGCTTAGCATCCTTGAAACTGCAACGGCTGTAGGGAGTCAAATAACCCATTTATGGCTTGGAGAAGGGGACAGTCAACCCAGTCTGGGGGTGGACCACTGCTGGATGTGGAGGCCTCTTAGGTTCAACACCACACTTGACCAGTGGAAAGTAGCGAAGAGACTATGGGATGTTGTGCCAAACTCTGTTTCTTCCTCCTTATGAGAAACCTAGAACAATGTCCCAAATATCTGTAGGACGGGGCCAAGGGATGGCAAATCAAAAGGGTGCTCAGAGGCACCCTCCTTTCCACCCTAAACCAGGCCTAAGAATTCTTCTCTATCCTCCTCTTTTTGGTCTTTGAAGTTAAAGAAACACTTCTAGTTTCTAATTTGACAAACTCAGTCTGGAGACCTAAAGGCCATTTCATGGTTCCCAGCCCCATCTCCTTGCGGAGAAAGGAGAGGAGGGGTCTTAGGAGGAATAAACAGGCATCTCTGACAAAGGGAGGAGCAATTCTGAATTCTCATTTTGGGCTGGAAGCCCAAAGTAAAACAGTTTTAAACAATTCAGTGACTCCTTAAAGCTCAGACCCCACAGGGGAGAGGAGAGGAGAGGAGATGCAGTTCCCAATTCTTATTTCTCTGCATCTGTTTCTCTGCATTTATTGATTTCATTTTTGGAGAAATACTTTTATTCTGGTTTCCCTACCCCAGGGAAACCAGTAGTTCTCTTTGTAACAGTCCCTTTATAGGTAAATAAATTTTAACATAAGTAAAGTTTCCAAACTTTATTGGAAAAAATAAAGGGCCAACTTGAAAAAGGGGTAGATCCGAAAGAGGCTGATATACAAAGCAAGTGTGTGTTTGTAATTTTGCTTCACGAAGGAAAACTTCAAGAGCAAAACCAAGCAGTTGCAAAAACACAGATTCTAATAAAAGACAGTTCTGAGATAAAGGATAAACCTGTATTAATTATAAAGGTCACTGGACTTGACAGGTCATGTCTGCTAAATGGTGAGGAGAGGGTTTCTTATCAACCTCTCGTAAAGCACTTTGAAACGGTTGCCATTCCCTGGGCAATTAGCAGAAGCGTAATGAGATTCTTTCAGCCTGTTTATCAGAGTTGGCAACTGTCCCCAGAGTTCAGCTGATTCAGGTCCAAGGCCCAGGCGGAGTCTCAACGTCTGTTCAATCAGGACAGTGCAAACAGGCTGAGCAATTCAGCACCTGTGCGACTGTGTGCCTGTGTTTGTGCGTACAGCCGTAAAAATTGACTGGTTCTGTTGTGTGCACCGAGGGCAGATTCACCAAACACACCCGGGATTAATGCGGTTTGCTTAGGTTGGGTGTCACGCGTTGCACGAACTAAACAACCGCAGCTGATATACTAAATCTTAGCTAAACAAACTACACCTTAGCCCGTGGTGGAATATGCGGTCTTAAGGTCAAAAGAAGGACCAATCTGAGATTAGCCTTCCCCCTTCTGGGGTTCAAAAATGTGCTGTCCCTGAAGTCAATCACACTGGTCCTGACATCATCAACAAATGATGCAAAAAAGGCACATGACATCACTACCCCCCTTCCCCATGCTTTCTGTTTCAGAGGAGGATGACCATGGGTTCATTGCTGCCAGGATGGGGGGGTTGTCCGTTAAAGTCAAAAGAGTCAAGATGGTGGCTGCAAGAGTACCACTGAAATTCTGCTTTTTTATGCACATCGCAGTAGGATCACTTTCTAAACAGAATTCTTTCTCAGGCAAAATGCAAACAATATCTGTTTAATCGTGACTTGGTACGTCTTCATTTTGGGCCACAAATGAGATGTGGTTAGTTTTCTACCACTTAAAAGCTTCTGGGCCTGCAGACCACATTCACACACAGACACCTACATTTAAACCAGCTTTTCTCCATCTGCTACTGCTGAATGAGATGGACTACAACTGCCAGAATTGCTCACTTGGAATATGGGGGGGAACGTAACGCTACACTTCCTGAGGATGTGACTTACCGCAACAATTAAGAAGTGTCCCTCGTAAGAAAAGTTTTGGGAAAGGAGTAAGAAAACAGTCCTCGTAGAAGAGACTATCTGTAGCTCAGGGCTGAACTGTGGAGTCCTTGGTGTTCTCTGAGCTTGGTTGCGCCCAAGAACACAATCATTCGGGAACCCAGGAGGGGGGCTGTGCTCATGATACCAACTAGTAAAGCCCCCTCCTCTTTTCCCTGTTCATGCATTTAAAGGCAGCACCAGCTGCATTCACACAACACCTTTAACCTGATTCCTGAATTCCAGATGATGTGGAATTTGGGTCAGCCACTCAAGAATAGCCCCTCTCAGTTAACCCATGCTGTGCAACCTGTGCCAGCGCTCCCTCCTTGCCTTGATTTAACCTGGTTAAGGGCGTCATGCAAACACAGCCCCAGGGGATCGCCCCCTCCTCCCTTACAGGAGCAGCCTCCTTCGGACCCCAGAAGGCTTTCCGCGAGAACTCTGACCATGCACAGAGCGCACCAGGCGGGCCAGGCAGCCCGGGCGGTTGAGCGGCCCCGCCGGCTGCCGTGCGGGGGAAGAGCGGCGGGCGGCAGGCAGCAGGCAGCGCGGGCCGGAGCGCGCCTCCTCACTTTGCAGCCCGCGGGCAGAGGCGGGGCGGGCGGGGATCCGGCGCCCAGCCTGCCCCGACTCGCCGGCCCCGCTCCCCTCCTCTCCCCTCCCTCTCCCCCATCGCTGCAGGCACCCGCGCTTTTGCGAGCGCCCGGCACCTTCGCGGGCCAGGCATGCCAGCGCGCTCCTGCTCTCGTGCAGAGGGCCTTGTCTGCTGCCCAGGAAAGGGACTTCTGAGGATGCCCAGGGCGCCAGGCTCCCTAGCGGCCGGCCGGCTGGCCTGCGAGACAAGAGGCAGCTGTCACTCCGGCCGCTGGGGGGGTTCAAAGCAAGCGGCCTCCTCCCAGAGGGGGCTCCCTCCCCTCCCCTCCCCTCACCATCTCCTTGTTGCGGGAGATCCAGGTGTCCAACAGCAGCTCCAGGCGCGCCTTATGGAACTTCTTGGTGGTCTTGACGGCGATGAAAATGTCCCGGGGCGAAATCTCTTCCCGGGCCGGGAGCTGCTGCTGCTGCTGCTGCTGCCGCCGCGTCCCCGCCGCGAGACTTTCGTCGCCCCCGCCGCCGTCACGGTCCCTCCTGCCCCGGCTGAGCTGGCCGAAGTAGCCGCTGAAGGAGCCGGGCTCTCGGCGGGCGCCCCGCCCCGGCGGCAGCTCCCCGCTCCGCAAGCGCCGCAGCAAGCCTCGCGCCCCGGGCGGCTGCAAGGGCTGGAGCCGGAGCGCCCCCCCGCCGCCGCTCCCCGGCGCGAGTCCCTGGCCGCGCGGCTGGTCCCCCAGAAGCACCAGGAGGCAGGTCAGCATCGCGCCCACCAGCGAGAGCAGCAGCTTCTTCCCGCAGCTGCTCAGCATCGCGCCGTCCGCCAAAGAGCTCGCCCGCGCGCCGCCCGGATCGCCCGGCCGGACCCGCGTCCTGCCCGCTGCGCCCGCCTTTAAAACCTCCCTCCACGCCCCCTCCCAGCCCAGGCCGGCGAAGAGAGTCGGGGGCGGGGTTTGCCGCCCCCGCCCCGCCTCCAGGTAAAGGGAAGGGACGGGCGAGCGGGCTCGGCAGATGCGGCAGCCGTCGGGGGGCGGGAGCTTCGGGCGTGAGGCTCGCCGCGGGTCTCCCACGTGGCTTAACTTGGGGGGTGGAAGGAGGGATGTGTGAATGGGGCTGTAAAAGAAAGCAGCGGTGCGTCTTTCTTCCTGCCTTTCTTCTTTTTCCTTCCTTCCTTCCCCTTTTCCTTCCTTCCTTCCTTCCTTCCTTCCTTCCTTCCTTCTCCAAGAAGAAAAATAATAGAGTGAGACTTTGTTCACAAATGGAAACAGAAACCAGTGTGCAAAATTGTGTGGCAGCCTCAAAGTGCTCTTCCATTTTCTTTTTTTATAGTTCTCCCCAATGACAACCCCAAGAATTCAGATTTCATTTGTAGCAGAGAGCTCAAGTCAGTAATGCTCTTCCAGCTTTGGAATAAAGGGGTCCAAGGGTGTCCCCTGAGCATGTGCGAAAGGCTACTCTTGCTTTTTCAACTGCAGCTGACCTCCATGGGTGTACCTGGGATAATTCTCTTTATGTGGCTGTTTTTATTGGCTGCTGAGAGCTGCCTAGGACCCCCGGAAGAGATGGGTGGATATATCGGTTCTTTCGATTGATCAATTAATTAATTAAGAGAAGGAGCCATCTGTTATTCCCGATGAGCCCAGTGAGAGATCCTGTTGTGTCAAGGCAAGCTCTGGATCTGCGGCTAAACCAGTGTTGCTCAGCAGCTTTAAGATGTTTGGACCTCAACCCTCAGAATTCCCCAGCCAGCTTGGGGAATGACATCTGTCAATGCCAGTAGACACTAGCTATACTTCCAGGCACAGGGAACCCTAAACAAGCCAGCCCCATTTTAGCCAAGGGTGGTCATGCCAAACCAGAATTGGCTAATCCTCTTGGGTAAGCCCATCCTTGGAGCAAAGCCCCAGAATCAGACACCATGTAAGCCTTCCCCCCTCTAGCAGTTGGAAGCTGCAGCCTTCCAGATGTTGGTGGACCACAACATCTCCCAACCCAACTGCCCCAGGGAGCTGCCCAGCAGGGGAGGATGCAAAAAAGCTGTTTTTTTATTTGAGAAGAAAGGCTACCCATCTCCTGCCCAGCCTCAAAATCTGCCAGGCTGATTTTTTCTGCCTTAATTTTAAGCAAGAATGGACAGGCAGGAAGATCCGCTAAGCATTTCACCCACATTAATCACAAAGTTTAGGTTACCCGGATAAATAGAAGCAGTAAAACAGCTGACTTGGACTTGCTTGGGGTTTATTGGCAAGCCAACCAGCAAACACCGGGGCTGGATTGTTATGCAAACTCAGCCAGGGCTGGGAAAAGGAGGTCGAAAACCCCTGTAAAGTAACCCCATTAAGGAATTTCATCACCTGGGAACTTGAGGTGTCAGAGCATCTGTTCACACACCAGAGCCTCCCTCTGTTGTCCCACCTAGCTGCAAAAACCGAAGTGGGCTTTGGTCAGCACAGCTGGCCAGCCCTGGGGGGTGGCATCCATGTGTCCAGACCTGTCTTCACCCTGCCCTCCCAATCCAACCTTTGGAGCAGGGTAGAAGAGGCTGCCCCCTTACCCACCCGAGGAGAGAGAGAGAGTCATCTGCCTGGCCAGTAGCCAAATGGACAGGCCAGTCCTTGACTGGCCAGAGAAGGATGCTTTTATTGGGCCTGCTTGAAAAAGGGGGGTGGTCCTGAGGCTTTGCCAGTCACCCTGTGGAGCTGGCGTCCTCCTGAGCCCGTGCCATCCCATTTTAAGCACATATCGCCCACAGGCAGATCATAAAACCAACCATTTGCATACGGCAGCTGGATAAACATGTGTCTTCCTGAATGTTCTACGGAGTAGAAATGAGATAATATGTGTATCATAAGATTTATGATGAATTATTGTAAAATTTAAAAAAGGCCTGAAACTGTAGCAGCTGGGTAGGCATATGGTGTGGAACTGATCTCCAAGATTTTTTTTTTGATCTGGAATGACTTCAACATGCTCGTGCCTGGCACAAGCAAGAAAACTTGCAGACTTTTCTGCAAGTTACTTCCCTTCCTTGCCACCGGAAAAGGGTCTCAACCAAGCATCCTTATCTTAGTATATTTGAGCAGCTTTGAACTGCAACACCCACCAGGCTCAACCAGATAAAATAAAATAAAGACCCACCCACCAAATATAAGCCCGAAGGGGGATCAGGCAAAGAGGGCTAGGATCATCTCTGTGGAGAAAAATGCTGTAAAGGGCAAAATGTTAGCCCTTCGAGGTAGGTCAGATCAAGAAAGAGGCTGGTAGGGATTCCAAGGAAAACTGTTCTGTGTAGTAATGCAGTGCTTTTTTTTCAAATACGGCAGTTTTAAGGTGGACTTCAGTTCCCAGAATTCCCCAGCCAGCCTGCAGTGTTATCCTTTTCATAGTGGATTATGTGGTCAGGCATTTTTTGATAAAGTTGCGTGGCGTGCATGGGTACCCACACCAAGGCAAGACCATCCCTTTGCTAAAACCACATTGGCATCGACAGTTGTGGAGTGTCAGTTCCCATGACGAGCCCCACCCTTGGTGTGTCTTTTCCTGGCCTAAAGTGGACCACAACTTCCAGAGGTCTGGGTGCATTGGCGTGTCCGAGTCTGGGAGGTCACCTAGGCCACCAAATGAGCAGAAAACATGCAGAGAAAATTGTGAGGTTTCCCTCCTCCCCCTGCCCCCCCATGAGTATTCTGTGCCCTTCAAAAGAGTGAATCCGCTTGCAATGCAAAAAGTAGTCCTGCCATCTCGCTTCCTGGACATGGGTGCCTTTGTATGGATTTTCAGGGCTGTGATCCATCTCTCGTCACTTCCTTGGATGTGTCAAACTTTGGAGGGTGAGATAATAAATGAGGGACAGACGTGCCTGCGATAGTCACCGTGGGGAGGGCCATCTCTCCAGCTCTCAGAAACGGGTGTCTCGAGTTAGAGAAGAGAGCCAGGCCCTGGGCATCTGCTGCAAATTCAGCCTACGGAGGGCAATTCTGCCTCCAGCAAACTTCATTCATTCTGCACCTGGATAAGAAAAAAGACTACACAGATAGTCCTCAGCTTACAACCATTCATTTCGTGACCATTTGAAGTCGCAACAGCATTGAAAAAAGTGACTTGCAACCGGTCCTCGTGCTTACAACTGTTGCAGCATCCTCACAGTCACACGATCAAAATTCGGGCGCTCGGCAACCAGCATGTATGTATGACTGATCACCATTGGCAACCTTTGTAGGAGGCTTCGGACCAGCAAAGTCCATGGGGGAAGGCAGATTTGCTTGATAATGACATGATTCACTTAACAGTTGTAGTAATTCGCTCAACAACCAAGGCAAAAAAGGTCGTAAAATTGGGCACAACTTATTTAAGTTGGCCTTGCTTAGCCAACAGGAATTCTGGTCCCAACTGTGCTCATAAATGGAGGGCTGTTATTGAAAGTCCTTCCATGGAACTATATGCAACCAGGTTGCAATCCCTGGTAGACATTATCTCTGCTTGGAGGCTAAGCAGGGTTGGCCTGAGGTGTAACATGGATGGAGCATCACAGAAAACTGTAGGTGTGGGGGCTGCACTGGCAGCTAGCGAAACAGCCCCCGGCCAAGTTTCTCACTGTTCCCAAGCAAGTTTTGCTGACGTTATCGGGAGCTGAGCCCGCCTTGAGGAAGACTTTGGTGAACAGATCGCTTCCCACGTTGGCGGTAGAGCATCTGACACAGCTTTGGTGTCCACGGATGCACGTTGTTCCACGCCGCAGGGCCCAACATCCTTCCCCCGAGAAGGGCTTTTCCCTGGCAGCATCCAGAAATGGAAACCCCCACAGCGAGCGGGTCCCAGAGCAAGGCCGGGCTACGTCTTGACTCCTCCAAAGCCTCCCGAGACAGATGCTCAGCTCCACGGCAGGCCAGCTGCTCCTGCATTTCCTGCCCTGCCGCCCGGCTCTTGACCACGGATTGCCCACAATGGTTGGTCTGTCGCATTCTGCGGATCTCAGGCCTTGGAGTGCCCCCTCCAAAGCCATCGCTCTTGGCGTCTCCGCGCTGATGGGTTGCAGACGACGCCCTCCCTTTCCCCTTTGGCTGGAGGCAGAATCGGGGAAGGGGGTGGGCCGGGAGTTGGGCACTCAGTCCTCGGTGGCACGGGCTTGGCAAGGAAAGCGTGCCTGCCGGCAACAGCCACTTCAGCAGAGCCGAAAGACAACTTCCTTTCGGACCGATTGTTTCATTCGAGTACGGCTCCCCAGGGAAGACGCTGGATCCCAGCCGGGTGTCCCCTCCCAGACTTCCCCTCCAGGCGTCACTTCGGGATTTTGGCTGGGGCGGAACAAGATGACTGTCTGCTGAACCCAGAGCCAAGGCACGGATGGGCCAAAGGCTGGCCGCCCTTTCCAAGCAGGCAGGGTTGAGTTGCAAGCGAGGCATCCGAGATCCCCCTCAAGTGAGCTGCCTCCAGCGTGCACCATCGGACCCACCGAATTAGCGACCCCTCTTCAGTGAAAGCACACTCAGCTTCTACTCCCTGCTTTACAGCCTACTTAGTTCATAACCTGGGTTGAATGCTGAGACTTTCAGTGGGCTGCTTCGGAGCAGAGCTTCATAGCCTGACGTGGTGGTGCCATCCCAGTCCATATTCTCACCATATCCGTACGCCTTTTTGGTCCTAAGTTACATGATCGTGACTTTGGACGGAAACTCCAACGCAAACCTGGGCGTGCGATTGTAAAGTGTGCATATGTCTATCCTTGCAGGCAATGGTGGCCGGAGGGGATGCTCAAAAAAATGGCACCATGACATTTCTAGTTTGGTCCAGTGGTTAAGGCAACAGGAGGTTGTGAGTTCTAGGCCCACCTTAGCCACGAAAGCCAGCTGGGTGACCTTGGGCCAGTCCCTCTCTCTCTCAGCCCAACTCACCCCATAGGGTTGTTGTTGTGGGGAAAATAGGAGGAGGAAGGTGTGTTGGATATGTTTGCCGCCTCGGGTTATTTGTAAAAATAATGATAAAGGTGGCATCCAAGCAAACAAAAAGTAAATTTCAATGACCACCAGCCTTTTCTTTGCTCTTCCTTCCCTCCCCAACCCATTCTTTTCTGGGTTTTCAACTGTAAGAGTTGTCATTGTTATATTAATAAGCATCTTAGAACCCTTTGGGGCTGAAGGCGGGTGTGTGAAAAAATATTGTTCAAAATAAAACCGCCTTTGTGAATTGAAAACTAGGAAGCCTCTGATGCCCTGTGGAACCTAACATGGAATTCTAGATTTGAAAACCGCAGGGCAGGGGAAGGTTCGTCAAGAGGAAAGAGCGGTCTCTTGGCCATGATTTGCTTAGCCAGGAGTAGTCACGGTACGGTAGACCATCACACTCCTAAGGACTCTTGGCAGCGGCCAGCTAGGATACAAAAGAAACGATCTGCAGTCAACAAAATAAGATACCTAAGAAACATTACACCGGAAACAAAGGAATATACCGACCGGTGAATCTCTCCCACTGATACCAGTGAAAAACACGGAACGATGTGAAATCCACCACTAAAGCAAGGCGGGGTCAAGAGCCCAGGTCACTCCAGATGAAGCAGGTGCCAGAAGGCAGTCAGCAAGATACTGCTTGTTGCTAGCTGGGCGGTGTATCAATCGATCGCTCGATCGATATTTTCCAGGATCACCAACATGGCTCCAAAGGAAAAGCGCGACCACTGAAAAGCAGTGCCACTGAGCTGCAGACCCCCCACCCACATAAAGGGAGCACTGCTACATTTTCTGGAGGTCAATCAAACTGGCCAGGGTAATTCCCGTGGGAAAAATGTGACCTAGCGAGGCAGGGGTGATGGGGTGGATGAATGAGGGGCACCCGCCCCGTTTGTCTTCTTGGGGGGCTGGAGGTTTTGCCGATGGGAACGACCAACCCCAGGTAACATCTCTCTGCAGGGTGCACACAGAGACAAATGTGCGTTCCTCCCAGAGGTGAGACATTTCGCGCCCCGGGTGATTAGCCATCCTCTCTGTGGGGCAGAAAGCATGCGGCCCGTAATGCCCCAAATGAGAGACGTGTGACTTGAGCTTCCTTTCCCAGCCCGTGCATCGCTTGGGAAGCCACACTTTGCAAGTCAAAGGGGCAAACCGGCCTCTCTCCCACCCAGCAGTGGCCTTCGAAATCTCACACCCCGGAGCCACCTGCTTCTCTGGCTCTTCTTCAAACACTCCCTCTCCCCAAAAGGCCCGTGGCTTCAGGGTTATTTTGGGGGTTATGGGTGGAGGCTGGCTCGGGGAGGGGGCCCTCTCTGCCCTGCAGATGCTCTTTTCCCCGGGTGGAAAGTGGCGGCGTATTTCATCCAGACAAAGGAACCAGCCAGCCCACCACCACCACCACTGCTGTCCACCCAGCTGACTTCAGAAGGTTTTGCAAGCCAGTTTAAGATTAGAAAGAACAGGTGGGGTGGTGGAAACAATGCAAAGAGATGGGGGGGATGAACAATGGGTTTGAAACACATGTTCAAGGGCTATTTTTTTCCTGTCTCAGGAAGGAAGTGCAAGGCTTGCTTCTTGGCTGGGGATGAAGGATGCCAACGGGCAGATCCTGACCTGCTATGGCACCATTCAGTTCCTTGATCCTGGCACGGATCCAACCACTCTTTGAGGTAGGCCAGCTCAAAATGCAGGTAGGGCAGGAATTCTGGGCATGGTCTTTATCCCATCTCAAAGGGATCCTGCAGATATGAGAAGACACCAAGAAGGTGAACCAAAATTACTCAACCTCTGGAAAAAGTTTTCCTAGGAGGGATAGTTGTGACTTTAAGAAGGGAAAAAAGAGAAGACACAATCAAGATATACAAACTCACCAACAGAGAGGGGGAAAATGGTAGAATTCAGAATTATCTATGGAAACTGAACAGGATTGGGGAGATTCAGGAGAGGAGGTAGAAAAGAACCAGCTGTGTGGTGTCACAGATTGTGGTGACGGCCACCAGCTTGGAAGGGACAAGACCAAATCATGGGAGAGAAGGCTGTCAGCGGTGATTCATAATTATGATGGCTGTCACATCGACTCTAGCATTACGAGGGATGGTAATGGAAAACCATTACGGCAGAATGTTGTGGAGCTCACAATGTGCTTATGGGTTTCTCGTGTCCCTTTAGTTTAGAAAAAAAAGCATCAGCCAGCTTGCATGCTGCGTTAGCCCCACACGATATTCTTGCGCTGCACCTCGCTTGGATTAAAAACGTAGCCCTGCTTGGCCAAATAATCAGAATGAACGACAGGCAAATTGGATGAAGAAAGGAACTGCAGATCAGCTTTCAATCCGGGCTTGTATAAAGAACAGGCAGGATGAGAGGCAAAAGCTATGGAAATGCTGAGCCCTGGAGCTGAATGGAGCCTTTGACAGGGTTTGCAGGAAAGTTGATGGAGAGAGGACAAGAAAGAAGGAATGAAAGAAAGACCTGCTGGAAGAAAGAGAGGGGGAAAACTCTGCTGAAGACCCCTATTGTAGACCCTACGAAGTTAAACTGGTTAATGTATTGGGGGCAGATTGCCTCGCCCTGTTCTAAGAAAACAAAGCCGCGGCACAAAGGACCGAGGGGAGCTTTCTTTTCAGAAAAGCAGATTTCCACTTAAAAGGATTTTATTTTTCTTTTCTGTACGTTGAATGGGGCATAGAAGTTTTGTGGTGACTCCTCGGCGAGATTTCTCTCTCTGTCTTTGGGGCCGAGAGCGGGGGAAACACTCCCAGCCCTTCCCCTTCGGCATTCTTCTTTTCACAGTAACATCCTCACCCCGCTTAGTTACCCCATTATTGCAGAGGGAAACGGGTGGCAGGAACACAACGGCTCTGGGGAAAGCTTTGAGGCTGTGTGAAAGCAGGTGATGGAAGGGGATGTCCTCACCCTGCCTCATGTCCCATGCATGTCACTCAAGTTGACTTTTGACATTAGGGGTGGGAAAATAAATAAAGGGGTGGTGAGGTGACAGACCAGAGGTGGTGACTGACCAAATCTTGGCGGATGGTTTAATAGCTCTCCAGAGTTTTGTTCCCATCCGTGTTGGCAGCTGAGGAGACTTCTCAGACGTAGAACTGGTTTTGACAGGACTAAGTCAGCGATGGTTGGTCAAGCTGCAATGGTTGGGTTCCTGCAAGACCTTGAGCTAGTTTGGAGGCACCACGCTAGAAATCAGGAGGTGGCGAGTTCTAGTCCTGCCTTAGGCATGAATGCTGGCTGGATGACTTTGGGCCAATCACCAAGAGATTGTAATTCTAGTCCTGCCTTAGTTTAACAAACTGGCTAGGTGACTTTGGACCAGAAGACGGTGAGTTCTAGTCCCAACTTAGCCAGGAAAGCCAACTGGACGACTTTGGACCATGCACCAGGAGTCACTGGATTCTATTCCCATCTTATGCATGAAAAACCAGCTCAGCCCAACCCACCTTACAGGGTTGTTGATGTGGGGAAAATAAGAGGAAGGACTACAGTACTACGTATGTTCGCTGCCTTGAGTTATCAATAAAATCTAATAAAGGCAGGATAAGAAATCTTACAATAAAAAAATCGAATAAGTAAGCCGTGATACGGCCTGAGCATCTCCATCTGGTCAATTAACGAAGGCTCCAGATTTGAATGCAGTGCAAGAGGCATGTTTAAATTAACAGAAATTCTTTCAGGATGGGTCTGTTTCAGATGTAATCAGTTGCAGCTTCTAAAACCTTGTGGGTAGGGGACCATAGGGGTTGGCTTGTTTTCTAAACAGCATTTTTAGAGATTTGTAATTTTTTTTTACTGAAAAGTCCATTAAAAACTCTAAGCATGGAGACCTGTCATTGCAATGGAATGTGTTCCTCATGGCTAACCAAGGACAGAAAGCCCTCCTACTTTTTCTCTGGGGAAAAAGTTATTTAATCTTTTAACCACATCCAAATAAACACTTTGAAGAAATCTGCATTGGGAAGGGATAAAGAAGTCTAGCAGACTTGCTTCCAAAGAAGGGTCGGATTTGACTTCATTTCATTCTTCATTTTTATCAATTCATTTTATTCGACTCAAAGGCTGCTGATGTCAGAGTGACCCAGGACTGCTTACTTTTTAAAAGAATAAAAATAAATAATATTTTACCCATCTCTCCAAAATAAAGAACTATCGTTGTGGCATAGTTTTATTAAATTATTAAATATTCTTAACCTCATCCCAGCTAACTTCGTTTTTTTAATGTAGGTCGGAATCAAAATATTTTGTGTTTATTTTTCCTTTTTCATAAAACGTGGAGACCTAGACAAACTTCCAAAACTCCTGATCGGTTTATAACTCACTTTATTCCAAATTGATCTAGAAGATTACTGGAGGAAGAATTCTGTCTGTATTCAGAAGGGATCCGTCACATCTTTTCTGGCTAGCAAAGGCACCAGCTTTCGAGAGCTTTGGGTGCACCCATGTTTTAATCAAAGGAACCAGCTTTCGTGAGCTGTGGCTACGTCTTTGGAGGCATCCAAGTTTTAATCAAAGGCGCCCGGTTCGTGAGCTGCAACTCATGGACATTGATGCATGCCCCTGAGAAGCGATCGGCAACTCACAAAAATGGATCCCTTTCCGTTTTTTAAGAAAAAAAAAGTGCTACCAGGCTCCTGCTGCCAGCCACCAGAGCCGAACTCATCTCTCTTCCTCGACCGACTCCTCTAAAAAGCCCTTCTTTGCTGATCTAGGCAATGAAGGGAGCGTCGTACCGGCGATAGTTCCATCGTGCCTTTCCGCATCTTGCATTTGAAGTGACACACAATCTAACACAGAAAGCAGATTTTTCCATAAACAAACATCTGCCTTCCATTTAAGCATAAATTTAGCAAACCAATAACAAATAATTAACCCCAAGAAACAGGCCAACAATGAGAGCAGCAGGACAGCAGGAGACGGATCACTGAAACAAGAAAGAAATTAAAAACCCAGGAAGAATAAAAGAATTCTTTCGTCAGAAGAAGAGAAGAGAAACCCCCCTGAACAAAATGACAGTGGGTCTGATTTCCTTTGGTTTAGCAGAATGATTGATTTACTGATTGAAGAAGAGGATGAAAAGCGAAGTCGCTCCCTCCCTAGGGGGCCCTTCGTCATTTAAGGCATCAAATGCAGAAGCAGGGATCGACTGCCTCAGCTCGGCTAAAGCTTCTCAAAGGTGGGCGCATCACCACGCAGGGCCGAGTAAGACCAGCTGATGCCCTAAGCGCAGCCCAACGTGGTGCCCCGTGGGCCTTCCGTTGCTTCACTGACAAGGCACGCTGACTCGATAAACACTGAACACGAAAGTCAAGGCCGGCAGTGGAAGAGTTGAGGGCATGATAGCGAGGTGGAAAATCTCCGCGGTGCCCCCTTTCCTTTGATGCCCTTAGCGTGTGCTTATCGTGCCTAATGGTCAATCCTGGGTTGGCCTCACGCGATGCCTCCTTGGCTGAAGACCGAGAACGTCTACGCGACTGAAACGCCAATGAGCAGATGTCTGCCTCCTATGTCGCCACCCTGGATTATTAAACAGGTGTGGGCATCTGAATTGGGATGAGATGGAAAGTAGGGGTTGGGTTGAGAACAGCAGCATGGTTGGGTGATCTCTGCAATGTGAAGTCTTCGCTCCTAACCTAATGTTGTAATCAGAACTCGGTATTAGTTCCAGAGACGTATCCACCGGAAAATTCAAGTTGGTGGAGAACTCGAGATCCTTAGTCTCTCGTTCCTTTCGAGCCAACCCTTCTTTCTCGGTTTCAGAGCGTGCTCCATGCTCTAGATCGCTCTGAGATCCTCAACCCCACACCGGACACTGTAGGAAGACAGCTATGTCTGGGTGATAACATGGTTGCAAAACATTTTATTAAAAGGTAAAATCTTTCATCTCTCCATGAAACCTTATGCCTTTTATGGAACTCTGTGAATCTGAAAAGAAGCTACCAGATTTCTTCAGATGTTCAGATTCTACTTCTCGGATGCACCTTGGTCACGTGGGATAGAACAAGCCCCCAAACTTGAAAACTCGCTGACAATACACTTTATTAAACTTGAAAACTCACAATGCACATGATTAAACTTGAAAATCCACTTACAATACACTTGATTAATGTTCTCCATCTATCCAGACGTCTAAATAAGGTAAGTAAATCCTGGTTTCTCCCCATATCCAAATGTTATGCTCATCTTAGTTTCGAATCTAAAAAAAACATCTGTTTGGCGTCCCCGTTCCAGAAAGGACACTCTCATCTCGTCCTCCTCTACGGTTGAGAACTCCGTTGTCATCCCACATGATCTTCTTTTGGGGGAAATAGAAACATGGAACCCCAAAGGCCATCAGCCTGGGAGGGAATGAACCCTCTCCCTTGCTCTCCCCCTCCAATGACCTCTTCTTTCACCCAATAATCTGCTCCAAAATAAATTCTTCCTAGATTCAAAGCCTCCTCTTGAAAAAGTAAACAGAGGAGAGGAAGGAGAAAGAGTAGGTTGGACGAAGTTGCAGAAATATAAGATGGCAGGAAACGTGCATGGCCGTGGCTGCTATGGCGGAGATGAAGAAGATGCCCCAAAGCGTTGTCCCTTCTCCAAGTCATTCTACACCCCTGACCCGTTTTTCTTTGCACAATGACCAACAGCGGCGACAAAGTTCTGGGCTCTGGTTCTCATCCCCTCCTTGGCCTTCCCCCTTTTTTTGCTTTCGATTCTCTACTTCCAGGCCTGCGTGGGACAAAGCGAGGAGCTTGGCATCGGTGGAGGGGAAAAAACCGAAGCCTCTTGGACTCCCATCACCCTCTCTTTCCATTACCCTTTCGAAAACAAGTGTCACATTCAGAAGAGGGGATTGGCCCGAACAATAAATGCCCCAAGCATGAGAATCAGGTGTCGGCTGATTCAGGGGACCCAAAAACGCTTCTCACTGGGGTCTTTTATTTTTTTGGCTGCCTGTTTCTCCCGGTCTCTCTCTTGTTTGGAGGAAGAG
>JANHZU010006231.1:13267-31467 GCA_032468055.1 Acrochordus granulatus | reverse complement strand
AAAAAGACTTGGTATCCGAGATTAGGTTTTCTCCCCAGAGGAACTGGCTGGGTCTCTATTGTCCTTCTGGCTGTGGGAATCAAAAGGCCTCCGAGTCAATGAACAATGGAGAAAGGATCTCTCATCCAGACTTGGCCGGAGAGAAACTCTTTCTTCTTCTCTCCTTTTTTACGTGGAGCTCGGTCGGCCCAGCTCTCGCCCAGTGTAAGATTCCCTCTTTTCGACCTGGGTGCGTTACAAGGTGGGGGGTCCACACAACGCATCGTTGGGAGAATACCGCGTCATCTGGAGCACTGCTCCAATTTGGTTTCTCGGCTGGGATTAAGAGGCACTCGTGGCTTTTCGGTGGAGCTAACTGAACCCGGCCCGGTGTGATTTCCGTAGGGAGTGGGCCATTCAGAGGTCTTGGAGTGGCCCTTCAGCATTGGCTCTGCTTATCTGAATGGGCCCCACCAAAAAACCAGAACAAAAACGGGAGGGTCGGGTTCTAATGGCAAGATCTAAAGCACAGTCGGGAGGCGGTTCTGATTAAGGTTGGCTGAGGCTGCCATTCGTAAGTCCCTTGGATCTCAGTGGGACTTACCACTGAATAATGACTGAGAGTCTCATCAAGTCATCGTGCTGGAGAGGGTCTGAGAGACCATCACGCCCAACTGTGTGCTCGCTGCTCAGGATCCACTGGCAGATGAACCGCTGGCAGATGTCCATCCCGCAAATAGCAGCGAACTCTCCATTTCATGTGGCAAGTCGTTCCATTGGCCACCAAGACGAGAATGTTCCTCCGGAGATCAAACCTGAACCTGCCTCCTTGCGATTTTAACCCATTGCTTCTGCTCTTGCCCTTAGAACAAATCCACTTCCTCCATGGTGTGAAGGTGTGACAGTAGTCCTTGAGATATCTGAACATTTCTCTTTTATTTAATTTTTCTATAGGTGAAACATGCCCAGATCCTTCGACGATTTGTCATGGAGCTAGTACCCCTTTCACACATTCTCTTGCCCACCTGTCCTATATTCACTGCTCCTATCCAGATGCCAAACCTGACATTTCTCCTTGTTAAATTCCACCCCCTTAATTTATTCAGAATCATACTGTAAATCATTTCCTTGAAGCTTGGAAGCAATCAGGCACAATCCCTGGGACTTAAATGTTCATTATGTGTGATTGGCACCATCGATCAACTTGCCATGTGTAATTTGTTCCCTGCCAAATGGGTGAGAAAAGCCAAAGCTGCCACATATGCAGTTACCCTATACCGAGTGACCTCACTGATTCTTTACTGGAGCACCATCTCCTCCGTGGATGGGAGACCTCCAGCCCTTGTACCAGATGTGCTCTACAGAGTTTTCCCATCTGGAGTTCCTTCATCCATGCCTGGTATGTGCAGTTGATGGGAAGGATAAACAATGCATACATACCAGGCATGCAGCTTAGCCTAGTCTTATGGAAGTTCTCCCAACAATACGCAATCCAGAAAAATCGCAGCCACACTCCGTCGCTGTTGCTTGATTTAAAAAAGCCTCCCTGCGGCCTGAGGTGGTTTTCGCATTGCAACAGTCCCTCGCTGGTGTTTTGGTCATCGTTCGGACACGGAGAACCCCCTCCACCAAGGAGGGAGAGACCGGGTAGGAGGCACATGTCGCCGATGTGTCGATGAAGGCCATGAAGCTGCAGAAGGTTCTGGATCCATCGGCACATGGATATCCAGCGGGTGTCCGTCCAAGGAATAACTGAGAACTCTCAGAAACGGCACTTTGGCGAAGCACCTCAACCTCCCCGTACCCACTTTCTGAAGGACAGACAGTCTCATCTCTCTGCTCACTCCCGTAGCTGCTGAACAGAATCCCGTCTCTCCAGCCAACAGAAGCACTGGCCAAACACAGCGAGCTGATCAGTGGCCACCACAAATAAAGACTGAACCATCTGGTGCATGGAAGTTTCGACAGAAGAGAGTATCAGTAGCTCAGGGTTGAACCGTGGAGTCCTCGGTGCTCTCTGAGCTTGGCTGTTTCCATGCAGACGTTTCATTACCAAACTAGGTGACATCATCAGGTGACTAGGTAACTAATGATGTTGTCTAGCTGGGTAATGAAACGTCTGCAGGAAACCAACCTCAGAAAGCCCCAGGAACCACAGCAGGAAAGTTTTCCAAACTGGGGTGCCCAGAGATGCTAAGCTGCAATTCAGAATATCTACAGGATACTAGTTTTGAGATTCCTTCCCCCACCAAAAAATGGGGGAAGTCCACCATGTATCCCCCCAGGTATTTCCTGTCCAGTGTTCAAAGCCCCCTCAGCTGAAATGGAACAGGTTGTCTGCCAGAAATAGGTGGTGTCGCTTTCCCTTGTTTTTTTAGGCAGGAAACAGGCTGAAATATCAGATTAAGCAGGCTTCTTATAGTCAATAAACCTGACCCTTCTGTTCTCTTTTCAAAAACACAACCACCGAAAATTACGGTGCCCCTTCGTGTGATCCAGCGCCCGCCCGCGCAGTTTCCATCTCTGCAAAACGCAGCCCTAATTTTGGGAAGGAGAGGGCTCCCTTCGGCTCCAAACCTTTTGGATGAAAGGGTTGCCAAGGGATTTCCCCCTCCCAGCTGCCTTCTTGCAGGTGGAAGCAAAGAAACTGAGCGCTCTTATCCCCCTTGAGCGAAACTGACGAAAGCGGACCTCACGGGGCTGCGTTTTCCGCCGTTCCCGGCTTTCAAAGGCGGCCTCCCGATCCGCTCTCAGCCAGAAAACGATGTTCGTCAGCGAGGAGACAGGCTTCCCCCGGGAAGGGTCGGGGTGACGCTCTCCTTCCTTTGGGACAAGACAGGGCCAGGGTAAGAGCAAGACCTGCCTCAGCTGCTACCAGGGAGCGAAAAAGAGCCAGACCTGTTCACTATCCGTTTCAAACGGAGAAGGGAAGAGGAAGGAAGGAAATAAAACCAGCTAATCAGACCACGGGGGAAGAGAAGCCACCTTCGTTTTTCATTTTTTTGGTTTGTTTTTCTAAACCTGTTATCTATACGTGGTGACAGAACCATTTCTAAATTTTAAAAATCGAAATTTTTAAAATTTAGAAATGCGACAACTCCAAGTAAAATAAAAATACAAATGAAGAAAGGAAAGAAAGAGTGGGAAAAACACGCTTCCTTTTTATAGTTGTTAATAGTATTAACAGATACACCAAATAATCAGCATAAAACGATATTGTAAAATCAATGCCATTGTCTATGTCTGTGTTTACACGCTGGCTAAGCCATGATTTATTTAACCATGCTTCCTCTCCATCTCTCTATCCATCCATCCGTCCACCTACCTACCAACCTGCCTGCCTACCTTCCTATATTTGTATGCCGCCAATCTTGGAAATGACTCGAGGTGTCTCACAACTGACACAAATAAAACAATAAAGGAAAACAAAATTAAAATAACAAAAAAAATACACAGTACATTGACCCTGAAGCAAACAAACCTGATGTGACTTCATCTTATTCTGCAGACATTCATTCCCTTGCTTTCAACCTCATGTTTTCCCCTAGGCATGCTCCAGGGGCAACTATGAAAAGGGACTGGGACATTGCCTCGAATGGGGGACAGCGGACCACCCATTGCCAAGGGACCTACTGTTTATGGACACTTGAGAATGGTGGCCAGACCAAGACATGATTTAGGGCAGGGTTTCTCAACGTCCACGGCTTTTAAGATGAGTGGATCTCAAGTCCCATAATTCTGGGAATCCTGGGAGTTACAGTCCACGCCTCTTAAAGCTGTTGAGGCTGAGAAACCACGATTGTAGGCGATGTGGGTAGATGGTCCTCAGAACTTCACCGAGGGCTGATCCACTTGTGGACAGCTTCAACATCTACAACAGGGCTGTTGAGGTCCACGCGTCTTGAAGCGGCCAAGGCTGATCGACACTAACATGTGCCGATGGGGCTTCAGGCTCCTGGGGGCCAGGCTCCTGAACCAAGTTCCTGCTCAACACAGTTGCTCCGAGTCCCTGATGAAAATCTCCGTCTGCATGAATCAGTCAGGAATTTCCCCTGAGGATTCCTAATTAGTCTCAGCAATGAAAGAACAGCAAGCAACGTCCTACGCCGAGGAAGAAATGCTCTCCGAAAAAGCGAGGGCTCTCAGACCATTGGCTGTTTCCAAAGCAACGTCTCCATCTCCCTCATGGAAGGGTGCGAGTGGTCAACTCCCCTGAGAACAACAAGTTAAGAAAAAAAACCCAAAACCTCCATCCTGAGCCTTTTATTCAGAGCCTGGATTTTTCCCTTGTCTTCGCCATTCCAGCCCAGTCGAAAGTGCCACCATGTTACCGTTAATCAGCCAGAAACTCTTGTACAAAAGAAGGACTGAGATCTCTTTGTTCAGGCCTCCTTGGTCTTGAGGGCGCATGAGGAGACAAGGAGGGAGTGCTGGCCAGCATGGATCTGCATTACCAGGGCAATGGTGCCGGGCAGCTCTTAATTGGGACGGATTCCCTAGTGAGAAGCTGGGCAGAAGAATGGGAGGTTACATCCGCCTGGAAGGTACTGGCACAATGGTGAGAACCGGTGTGGCGTCCAAGAGCGGGAGGGAGAGCAGCCAGGGAGGGGCGCATGAGCAGCATTCTAATGAGGGATGGCTCTTCTTCTCATGCTGAGGACCCAAAGAAACAGGACGAACCTACTCTCGCCCTGCAAACTTCAGCCACCCTTTGGGGTTCCCTGCCTTGCCAGGTTAATGGCATGTGGGAAAGACCGTGGGAGATGGGGCGAAGAGATACTGCCTAGGGAACAGTCAGGTAAGAGACAACGTAGCCCACAGCTGCATAAGGGGTGGAGAAAGAAGCCCAGAAGGGACCCTCCCTAGTTTCTTGGTCTGTAAATGGTGGAGGAGGGGGCGTTGTACCTTCAGACGTGCAAGGCTCTGTTAGTGTAGCCTTACAATAAAAAAGAACGAGCTTAGCTGGGTGTGTTTCCTGTCTGGTCTACCTGGGAAAGGCAGCATGGGTCTCGCAAGTCTGAAGTCTCCTTTACAGCCCAAGATACTCGGGAGTGTTTTCTCTTGCTCTGCCCACGTTCCTTCCAATCAGGTGGGTCACATGAACGACCCGTTTCACGACCATCATGAATTATAGCCGTGATGGGCAGGTTCCTTACAGGCCTAAGACAAGGTCTACCTGTAACTCAAAGGCAATCCATGTGATTGCTTCTGCCATATTTAAAAATCCCAATTTAACAATGTTTCAGAAGGGTCCTGAGATAGAACCCAACCTAGAGGGAAACGTCTCTTTTCCAAGTTATGGAAAATACTTTGAGCTTGGAATATCCAGGCCCTAAAACATCCTTTCAGGCCTCCAGCTTCACCGGCAGTGTTCCAATTTAAACCAAGTTGTTCAGACTTCCATGTCACCATCAGATGTAGCCGCTTTGATTGTGGGACACGTACCCCTGCGGGTGCAGTAGAATGTTCTAAGGTCAGAACTGGAGGTTCAGATCTCAAAATATTTTCAACTCCTATCCTTTTGTTCCCCTGTGGAAACATCTGAAGGCCTGAACCGTGCTTCTGGAAGTCCCAAGGGTCCATCTGCTTCATATCTTCACACGAGGACAAGTTCTGTCAACACCAGGGAGAAGATACTAGTCAACCCACAGAACGCTGAGCTGTTGACTCGAACTTCCAAAGTGTCCTTCTGGCTCTTTAGTTCTCCACATTGTTTCTCAGGACCAGTGAAGGTGGCTTGACCCCGGCTAGTTTCCAGACAAGGCTTTGGGGATTTACAAGATGAGTAACCACAACAAGGAAGGAGAGTGGATGACACCGCATGTTGAGTCAGAGACTTTTGACCCCGTGGGCAAAAAGCAGAGACTGCCAGCCCAAACTGGGGAAAGAAAATTGGGGGATGGGAGGCGAGAGGAAGGGAGAGGGTAGACGAAGGGTAGAGAAGCGAAACTGCGTAAGTTGCATCCTTCTCTGAAGCAGAACAGTGAATCATTAACATTTTCACATCTCAAATCTGCCTCTTCAATCGCATCATCATATTCTGATCTTTTAACGAACCTTCCCAGGAAAACAGGAAATCTAAGCTTTGCTTCGATAGAGGATAGAACACCCCACTGGAAAATGCTGATGTCTTTGTGCTGCAGCCTCATTCTTCTGCCAGTTAAAACACACACGCGCTCACGCATCAAACTGGAAAAATAGATGTTCAGGCAAAAAACCCCTAGACAATCATAACACAATATCCAAAGTAAAGCTCTGTCCAATGGCAGACAGTGCAGCCACAGGCTGTCCATCTTGGGGCGGCTGAATGTGGGCCATGTACATGTGTACCCTTGCGCTGTTCGGCACTGGGTGAAATGACAGAGGAAAAACGTTCAGCGTTTTTAGAACTGCTGCAGGGTAGGCATCTGGAACAAATCTAATTTCTGGGAAGATGGCAGACTGAAAAAAAAGAGAGGGAGAGGGAGAGAGAGAAAATGGAAAGAAAAACCCATCAACAACCCACTGGACGAACGACAAAGGCAATAATCGAATCGAACTGCCCGGACCGGACGCTGGGAAGATTTGGCTGTCAGTCCCTGACTGGTTCTCTGTTCCAAGAAACACCACTTTGCTGTCTGCCTGGCGTGCTATTATCTTACGGAATTATGTGGGTTTTCCACGACCATCAGGAGAAGAGCAGAGGAGAGGCCAGCCCAAAGCTGCTGCTTCTCCTCCTTTCTCCCACAGGGAAGGGACCCTGAGCCATCTGCTCCCGGAGGGATTTCTAAATTTCCCAGGGTTATGATGTCCAGGAGGAACAGCAGGTGGGGAGGGGAAAGGCTAGTGGCACAGCGATGAATCCTCCAGGCCAGATGCGAAAGGCATGAGAGAAGGTAAAGGAGGCTGCGAACTAGCGCATGGGAAGTTTTCCCAGCTGCATGGATCTCATTAAGCTTCCAGCGCATCCACTGCTGTCAATACGGGCAACAAAAGAGATGCTGTTGAGTGGAATTGGACATCCACCGCCCTTTAACATCTGACAGATGGAACTTGGCTGCTTCTTTGTGTCGATGGTGTCTCTCACGCCTTCTGGACCGCTCCTCCTTTTGTGGACTCTCAGCCACGAAATCCTGAGAAACAGCTTGAGGTTGACCATGGAGAAGCAGGAGATGGATGGGAAGGTTTTCTTCAGACGGAGAAGTCCGCAGAACACGTCCCACAATCGGATGGTGACATGGAAGTCCGAATAGCTTGGCTTAAACTGGGAGGCTTCTGGTGAGGTTGGAGACCTGAATTGGATGTTTGAGGCTGTGGAGATTCCAAGCTCACGTCTCCTGTTTGGCGCGACAGGCGGACTGGAGCCATGTTTTGATCTCAAGGACTTCGTCGCAGAGGCTTCCTTGAGATCAAAATGACAGTGAAGAAGGACAGGGCTTTCTTTTGAGTTGGACCCTCAAGAGCATGCAAAGTAAGAGAGGGTGCCGGCTCTCCATAAGCTCTTTCTTGATTTCTTTGCAGGTCCTCAGAAATGATTTATGTGAAGCATGGCTGGAGTGAGGTTACTTCTTGACTAGCCAGTGTCCCCAAATATTTCTCTTTGCGTGTTTTCATCCTCTGCTAATTGCCCAGGCTGGTTCCGCTGATCCTCACCTCTAATTAAGATATCCTTGCTGGTTGGATCTTCTGGGACCTGATTTAGCCCTGTTTGATTTTCCTGGAGGAAGGAGCTATGCCAATGCTGATTTTTCCCCATGACTTTTTGCCTCTCTCTTTCAGGGAAATTCCCTGAGACCTCTGAGCATGCCCAGAGGTCTCCTTTATGTCGGTATCAGGCCAACAGCGAAGATGCCCTGTCTCTTTCAATGTAGATGCACAGTTTTATTGATCCAAGGAGGAGGATCTTTCTTTATTTTTTCTCTGCCAAGTCAGGAGAGTGGAAACTTTGCTCGGGAAAGAAGACCAACTGGGGTCCAAGAGCATTTGTACTTCGGGGGAGGCATTCTTTTTGTCTGTCCCTGAGGTGATCAATCACAGAAACCCCATGGTTCTCTTAGATTCAGTCTTCTTCTTGAGACCAGAGTTGAAGTGTGGATCTCATGACTGTCATTGGGTTAATTTAGGGATTTTCTTGCAATTTCCCCCTTCTTATGTTTTTGCTAATAGCTCTTCTGGTGAGTTCAAAAGCTTGTACATTGACTCTTTCATTAGGAACAAAACAGAAGGAGGACCAAATAACACCAGTTACTCTGCCTTTGGGAAATAAAAGTGTCTTCTTGCTTCAAGTTGTGGATTGATTGATTGATTGATTGATTGGAAGACCAGAGAACCCAGGAAGAATGAGGAGGGAGGGAGTTAGGAGCAATCTTGAGGAGGCAAACCTTTCCAGATATTCACTTGGGGTCTTCCTTCTTCCTTTCCTTCTGTTCTTGCTTTCTTTTCTGTTTTCTTTCATCATTATCTGTTTTAACTTGCCTGCATTTTTCATTCAGGAGGAACACTGGAAAATCAAAAGCAGATACAACCATCATTTGCCATAGGAAATTTTTCATCGTTCTGTTTCCCCGGCTTCTGGAACATGAGTTGAATGGAAACACAACTGTGAGACTAAGTTGTGATCTACGTGGCATTGCTGCACAAGTCACATCACTTTCGGAAGGAGACCGTCTCAATCCAGAGCAGACAATGCAGAGATCATGATCTGAATCAATGTGTGGCCTTCAACACCCAGCATGGCCATTGCTGAGAATTTTGGGAACGGAAATCTACATATCTGAGAAAGACTGATATATTTAAGCAACTCTTTTTTGGGAGGGGGGACTCTGGAGTTTCCTCCACAGTCAAGGCTGAGGTATAAAGAGATTGTCCTGGAAGGTCCACATGAAATCCATTGGAGAAAGCGCGTTATCCTTCGTTGGGTAAAATTAAATTTCACAAGTTGTGCTGAAAATAAAGCATAGTCATGGGAGAGTCACAGAGGTAGAAAGGGAGATAAATGAACATTGAGCTGGAAGTCCTTGAATGGGCAAGATTGGATCAGAAGCAAAAAACCACCTTCAACCACCAGAAGAGGTCATGAAGTTTGCCGACAAGTCTACTTTCAGTCTTGCTCTAGGCTGACATTCCTGAGCTAGGATCCAGTGGGAATTTTCAGGGAACCTGTTGGGCACATTCACAATCCCAAAACAGCCCTTGATTAGGGAGGGGGGGAAAGAGACAAGTCTCCAGAGGGCTCTCTGCCATCGCAGTGAGGTTTCTGTGCCCACTGGGTGGGATTCT
Source organism: Acrochordus granulatus (assembly GCA_032468055.1). Lineage (NCBI taxonomy): Eukaryota > Metazoa > Chordata > Lepidosauria > Squamata > Acrochordidae > Acrochordus > Acrochordus granulatus. The sequence goes on along the minus strand of JANHZU010006231.1, from coordinate 22,230 downwards.
TAGCAATAAACACGAGCTTTGTAGCTGATGCTTGGCTTCCCAGCATGCCAGTTTCCTATTTAATTGGAATAATATTTGATTAAGAGTCTAGTGGGGCAGGGAATGAAGAGTGCCAAGGAAGTTTTGGGGTCCCTGGGCAAGATGCTGCATAGCCTGCCTAATCTAACAAACCCAACATTACAGCAAGTGACAAAGCTGGTTGCAAACAAATGGGAACCTGACGCTTTTTTTCAGTCGTTGGAGAAGTGTGAGCCCCTTCCTCTCTTGCAGGCAAGAGTCCATCTGCCTTTTGGCTTTATTGATCTTATGCAAGCCGGCCCACTGGGGATGCCCCATGAGAAGATCCACGTGGGATCCCCCATGCAAAGCCCCCTCCTGCTGGGCATCCCAGGTCGAGTGGGAGATTTAACACGGCCACACGTCAAGCACCATAGTCCTGATGAACAAACAGCAGCCCAGCCCAGCCCAGCCCAGCTCTGGGCTTCCTCTTTGCTGAGCAGAAAACAGGGGCTTCTCTTTCAGACAATCCGCTTAACCCGGTTGGTTGCTCTTAGCCCAACTGTGTCAGACATAGCAATCCAAAGGCGCTGTAGGGGATAAACAGCCCAACGTTCAGACCCATCTTGGCTTGGCTTGGCAAGGGTTGAATGTCTGTTTCCACGGTTTCTCCCTCTGCCAACAGCCCCCACAGCCCCTGCTCTTCCCCCAGTGACAAAGGGGGGGTTTGGAATATTCCTTTCCATACACACACATGAAAAAACTGACTGGAATTCTTCCAGATCTTCCACCTGGAAGGCATGTTAGAAGAGCAACGCTTCTTTGCAGTGCAGAAGCCAGAGAACTTCCAAAATGCTCCTTTGCCAAGGAGATCTTGGTCATCCTGTCAAGTTGTCTCCTGGAGCCAAAAACAACATGGCACACCCAGTCGGTTCCATGTGCCAAATGGACTGGCTGGTGCATTAAACAGGCCAAGTCTTCCTCGCCCCACAAAAAAGATAATTAACAGGTAAGCATACCTGAAATATGAATTGCTGTGGGAGAGGAAAAAAATCCTAAACTGCAACGTCTCTTAAACGGTACAAACTGGGTGGTGCAAAAGCAAATGTTGCCCCAGTTGGACGTACTTTCGGCGGTTGATTTTTGTTTAATTTTTTTTTAATTAAAGCAGAAAAGCACAGGGACCCTGAAAGATCTGCACAACGGCTGCAGTTTTGCAGTAGGAAAAAATAAATACATGCAAAGTTGACTACCAGCCATGAGCATCTGTTAGACCCATTCTGTTCCCAGGATATTGAAAACATGACCACTTAAGAATTCCCTGCGCCACAGGATGGGGAGAAACTGACAATTTATTTCCCAGCCAGAGCCTTCCCTTCTGCCTAAATGTGTAGTTAGGCCAGTAAAAGAAAGACACAAAGGCGCTTATTGAGGAGGCCGTGATGTGACCCAGGAACTGGGAACAGGGTCTGCATTTTGTCCTTTAATTGTTGCCTTTAATTAGGGAAAACCCCTTTTTCCTCTGCTTAACGTCCCTGTTGAATGAACGCTGTCCACCGCGCTGAGAGGAGAGGGTGGGTGGAAGCAGGGCCATCTGCGGCATGTCAAAAAAGTCAAGATGGCAGCTTTGATGGCCTGGTTGTGTCCGCTAGCTTGACTTTCCCCCTAAGGATGCCGTTGACGTCTTCCTTGCTTGCCCGTAGGTGGATGTGCAGCCTTAGAGCTCTTACCACAAAGGCTTAGGCGGCGCATGAGATATTTCAGCACAATCAGATCCAGGATGGAATTGAAGAAGGGCTGGGCAGGTTTTCAGACTGATATATACGGGAGTCCTTGACTTAGAACCGTAATGGAAGTTCCATCATAAGTCGTGACAAGTTTCAGGTGAGGCACCCATATGACCAACCTGATTTTACAACCTTTTTTGCAGCAGTTGTTAAATGAGTCAATGCATTCCTATGGGCGTTTTTTCCAGCAAAAAGGTCATAAATCGTGTCACGTGGAACACTGCAACTGGTTGCAGGTGTGCCACTTGCCAAGCATCCAAAACGCGTGCCATCATTGGAACTCCGGAACTGGGTCATAAGTACCTTTTGGGGGAGGGGGTTGTTGTCCTTGTGAACAGTTGCTAACTGCTGGTCATTAAGCGAGGGCTACTTGTAACAGCAGCCTTCATGTCACCACGATTTGTCCTTAGGGATACGTATCCTTCAACCCCATCCAGGGAAACCAGAGTCAAGCTGCTCAACTGGATTAGTGGGACTGTCCACTGCAAAAGGCGAGGTGGCCACCGGCGAAGGTGCCTGGGGGCTGTTCCTATGGATTTCGAAGGGGGATTTCGCAAAACACGCAAAGAGGAGCACCGAGGGTGGAATTCATGGGCTGCTAACAGAGAGGTCCTTTCTACGGTGCTCGAGGCGGCAGACGTCCGGGAAGAAGGAAGGAACTCAACAAGTGCAGATCGGGAAGGAAGGACCGCGCAGGCCATCACGCCCGACAGCTTCCTCCGTCCAGAATTCCTGACCGACGGACGGCCGCCCAGGACACCCTCTGGCTGAAAGGGCGTCCCCACTTCCTTGCCAGTCGATGGATGTTCACGGCCTTCTCAGGAGCAAAGGGATGAGCGATGCCGTGGCAGCTTTGAGCTCTGTTTGTCTGTGCAGGGATTCGACGGCTGTGCCGCCGAGCTCCAAGCCAAGGTTTGTTTTTTGCAGCCAAAACAAATAATAACAACCATGAAAGACAGCTAAAGGCCTTCAGACTTGACACTCCAGCTGAAAAGAGCCCTCGGTGTTAACCTGAGATCTCCTCTTGCATCGGAGCCCCCCCAATCTTGTGAAGATGTAGCTTGCTTTACGGAAGGGTGTGGAACCTGATGCTCGCTTGAAGGATTAACCCGGATTAAATCAATCCAGAGATTCCGTCCAATGGGTATACATGCTATCAACAGATCGCGGCTCTGATTCTAAAGGAAAAGGGTTCCCCTTTCCGTCGTGACCGACTCTCGGGGGCGCTGCTCAGCTCCATTTCGTGGCCGAGGAGCCAGCGTTGTCCGAAGACGCTTCCGTGGCCGTGCGGCCGGCATGGCTCTGAGCCGCGGCGCACGGGTAGCGCTGCTCCCTTCCCACCACTTTAGAGCCCCCCTTTAATCCTACACTTCTAGTTCCCAGTGGACTGTACCGTGTTCCCTTTCTCATGGCTGCAACCATGCTTCGGAGGCACATTTTACTGCTGAATGCCTCACTTTGTTTATTTGTTATGTTATTATTTCTATTTTATTTTCGGCTGTCTTGCAAATATACTGCTGCACTGGAGCAAATTCCTTGCGTGCCAAACCTTGCTTGGCCCATAAAGAATCTGGATCTGGACGACTGAGCAGGTCCACGCACAGAGAACCCCCCAAACCAACTTTCCTAGCGTCTCCTAGTTTGTCCACATGTGAAATCTCTCCCTTCTACTATGCCCTTAATGTACGAGAAGTCGCATTGCAGTATCTAGTGCCTGCCTACAGATAGTCCTCGGCTTAGAACCATTTTCAGTTAGTGACCATATGAAGTGACAATGGCACTAAAAAAAGTGACCTAGAACTGCTCTTTACACACTTACAACCATCACAGCATCCCCACAGTCGTGTGATCAAAATTCAAGAACGGGGGAAGACAGCAGGGAAAGTCACAAATTGCGACCACGTGATGTCGCACTTAACAACTGCGGTGATTTGTTTGTGTCCGTGGCAAAAAAAGATCATAAAACTGAGTGCGATGACGTGATGCCCTGTTTAATGACGACACTCCTTAATGAATTTTCCTGTCTCAATTGTGGTCATAACTTGAGGACCACTTGTACCAAACCCCACTCTTCACACAGGCCTGTTGAAACTGCAGACTTTCTCCTTGAGCAAAGTTTCCTTTGGGGCTTCCTTCCTCCAGCTCTTTCCCGCCTCTCACTGGCTGCTGGACTCAAGCAGAGACAGATGTGAGGGTTCTCCAAGGCGCCGGTCCCCATTGTCTATTGTGGGAAAGGCCAAACCTGCGGCCGCAGAGGGCTGGTTTTGTTTATAACTTTGGGGGAGGAAATGTTCAGCGTTGCCATCAGCCTGGCTGGTCTTAGAACAATGGTCCTTATCCAGCACAGTCGCACTCTCTCCCTCCATTCCTCCTCTTCGAGCATCATGGGGAAACAAATAGGAAACACATTCCTTCTTCTTCCTCTCCTCCTTTATTTCACAGCATCCAAATAAGGAACAGCTGGCTTTGTTGGAGTCCTGCCGTGGATGCGAAGGGGATGGCTTTCTGGGTCTCCTGAGAGCAGATGACCTACTATATCCAGGTATGTGGAGCTGGGGATTGGTTCTTGGCAGTCCGGAGCATCCACGTGAAGGAAGCTCAGGGGAAATGCAGTTCCCACAAACACAAGCCATAAGTTCTCCACAGGTGTCCCTTTCATCCTCACCGGCGTGCACCTGGGACTGAGCTCTCGTCAGTTCTCACCAACCTCTTGGCCAGATGTGGTTGGACAGAGGCAGGAACTGGGGAGAAGTCCAAGCTGAGCTACCTTCTCCTCTGGCCAGTCACCCCACTGGGTGCGACCTCAAATGCTGCCGCTTGTTGGATGGAGAAGCCAAACCACGATTGATCGTCAGCTGGCTGGCAGGCAGGCAGCACCTCAATCTCATCCGCACATCCACTGAGTTTTCTGGCCACTAATACAGAAGCGGCTTCCTCGAGGGTTCTGAACCAGGCAACCTATTTTCAGGGAGAGATGTTGCATCTTAAAAAAAAGCAGCAGCAGCAGCAAAAATAGAGCAGACGTGCCCCATCCGTCCACCTTTCAGCACCCTTCTTCTCCATCATCAATAAGTCACCCTTTAAATCTGGACTGCAGAGGAAGGCACGGAGCCAGAAGAGGCTCGGAGGAAGATGAAATCACAGAGCAAGCCAACATCCAAACGTCTTGGACGCAGTCTGAAAAGCGGCTGCCTCTTCTAACTCAATTTCCCAGGCTTTCAGCAGAGAGAGGGAGAGGGGGGGGCTGGCTGAGCAGCCTTAAGCCATCTCTCCTCTTGTCCTGGGAATCAGATTCATGAGCTAGATAGAGAAATATGAACGGAAGTCTTTCTCCCAAGCTCTGCTAATGGAGCAAAGCTGGAGGAAACAATGAGCTAATTCCACCTACAGTCCCCTCCCCAGCCCAGCTATGCCTTTCACTTAGAAAGCGGCGACCCCAGGGAGTTGGTTGGGTCAGGAGGAAGACAGGGAGGGGGTGTCCCTGCAGCTACCATCTGTTGCTTGCTCCAACCTGGGGCTCCCAAATCCCCAAAGAACAGTGCTGTGGAATGCAAAGAAAAACACGGCCCGTAACTCATCTGCTGCTGGCTCTCAACTATCATGCACGGTGCCGGCGACTGGCAGCAAAGCAAGGTTCCCCACCAGCGGATATCTCACAGGTCTTCGCTGTGGCCGCCTTTACTCTCTCATAACTTCAAACTGGTGACCCGAGAGCCGTCAGTACTCGCTGGAGGTAGAGCCCGATCACTGATTAACTCAAGCCGAAGAGACTGGAGGCCAATCAAACTCACCACGTCTCACTTCTGTTCTGTTTGCTCAACTGGTGGCTATCTTGGTGTCAGCAACAAATGTTGGATTCAGCCCAGAAACCCAGGAAGTGAGACGGATTATTACGGTTCATAGCAGTCAGCCAGATGTTTAGACTGGATTTGGCATTTCTGTCCACCTACTGAGTATTATTGCTGCTGTAAGGGTGTTTTCAATGCACAGGGCAAAGCCAACCGTGCTTGCAACCTGCATCTCCTCTGGTCATTTGGGAGATGGGGAGAGGAGCCTGTCTAGAAACAGAAGGTTGGAGCGCTGGGACGCGTCAGAAATGGAAAGGCAGAGGTTTGGAAGGAAATAGCAGGACAGCAGGGCACAGGAAGGACGCAGAACGGGCTGTGAATGCAGAGCGCAAGGAAACAGAGGGAAGAAGCGTCCACCGCTGCCCTTAAGAGGGCTTTACTTGTCTTTCACGCCTTATACTTCTTGGGACATGGCTTTGCCCACACGTTGAGCATCTTTCCCGAACTTTGTCTGTGCCGACTTGTCTCCAGCTTCCTTCAAGGCAGGGATTTGACCTCTGGAGAGGAAAATGGCCTCAGACTGGGGATCTTTATAAATGTGATCGATCAATCAATTTAAGAGGCCACTGAATTCTGCTGAAAATTTTTCCACTGTTGGAAGTTCGTTGGTCAACAGAGGTGAAGGATGGCTAAGAAGGCAAAGATACCCTGGAGCACAGGATATATTGCCATTTGCAGCCTGGTACAGCAAGCTGGACTAAAGGTGTAATCTAAAGAGAAAGGGAGGGAGGGAGGAAGGGATTCAGGAAAAAAGGAGAGGCAAGAAGGAAGGAAGAAGATAACAGAAAGAGAGAGAGAGAGCTGGGACCTACTTTAAATAATACAGCAAAACAAGTGGTTAATGCTCACTGAAAGAGAAAATGCGGTATTTTGAAATAAAGAAATATGTGTGTCGAAACAACCACCACCACCAAGGGACGAGATGGGGCTTCCACTGAACATGAAGTCCTCTCCGTTTCCCTGCTGGTCCCTCCTTCTCCTGTCCTTCGGCCTCTGGTCTGTGGCCATCTAGGACTGGGTAACCTTTCCGGATGTGGATCCTGGCATTAATTCTTCGGCTGGAGGGGACTGGAAGAGAAGTCGGAGGGCTGCCAAATCAGAGCCACGCACGGCTGTGCCCATGCGACACGGCGCCTTGCAGCCCAAGCCGTCCCGGGAAGGCCCAACCACGGTCCGCTTTTTCCAGCTCTTCCAACATTGCTTCCGTACTTCTCCGCTGGGATGTCCAGTAAGCAGATGGCAGATCACAGGCGCTGGGTGCAGAGACCCTTGAGCAGCAGCAGGAAGGTTGTGAGTGGGAGAAGGGCAGGCGAGGAAGAAGCAAATAAACATCTCTCCAGATGTTCTGATGAGAGAGAAGAGGGAGTTAGCAGCTGGCTGGGCCCGAAGAGAAGCCCTCTCGCTTTCCAGAGCCGCTCCTGCATCATTCGGAGCGACGCTTAATTTGCAGAATTGGGCTTGGACAAATGTGCGCCTCAAAAAGGCCCTTCTTACCTCTGCAGGTCAGCCGGACCATCCTGTTCTTTCTCTCTGGCCTCCTGGGCTGGCTCAGGCAGGACACATTTAGCCACGATGCCAGGCTCCGAAAACCAAGACAGGCACGTTGAGATTCTCCTAGGCAGATACTGTTATGGCTCCTTACCTGTAAACAGAAATCTTGCCAAACTAAAGCAGACGACTTGCGTGATAAAAACATACTCTGGGAACCATGAAAGGGGAGCCACCTTCGCCCTCTTTCTCTCTCTCTCACACACACACTCTGAACTGCGTGCGCTCCCTCTTTCCTGGGAATCCAGACCACGTTCATCCCAAAAATGAGACAGAAGTTCAAGACCACCCCTGCAGAAGCCAGAAGCTGAAGGTCAAAACACAGTGCTGCAGATCTAGAGGTGTCATAGATTTTCCTTTAGGATGGGGATGGCCACAGGTAGTCCTCAGCTTAGGACCAAAACTGCTTAGCAACCATTCGAAGCTGCAAGCTACCTGAGAGAGGGGACTTACGATTCAGATTCAGATCACGGTCACGCAATCGCATCTACGGCTGTTTGCAGCATCCCATGTTCACGTGGCAGCGTTTTACAATGGCTTTGTCGAAAACTAGCACTTCCTTCCCATTTTCGGCAAAACGTGCCCTTAGCAAACAACGGTTTGCGGTTATGACTGCTGCATTTGCTGAATGACCGCCGCAAAAAAATCATAAAATTGGGTTGGTCACATGGCTGACCCATTCTACAACCACTGTGACTTGCAACCAGAATGGGCAGGCTCCACTAGAGTCAAAATTCGAGGACTACCTGTACTGTGAATCGGAGGTTCAGAATATTGCAGGCCCACTCCTGCTGAGACGGGCGTTTCTGCCAACGTTGTTCCCCATTGTTACTTACATATGGAACCGATACACACATTTTTCCACTGGAGGATTTGCCCTGAAACATTCTGAGCAATGCTAATAGCACAGAACAATGGCTGAGCGGCCTCTTTGTCACATGCTGGTTTTGCGTGAAGGAAAAAAAGACTCTCTGACATATTAAAACAACTCTTTGGAGCCTGGGAAGCTGCGAGTCACCTTCCCGTGTGAACTGTCGTGTCTTGCGTGTCCCAAAGTCAACAACCCATGTTCCACGGCTCCACCTGGCTTCTTGCAAATGAATGAACAGTGGAAAGTTTCCAAGCTCTCTGCTGTATCTAAACCATGAGAAAAATTCCAATGGCCTCTTCCAAACTTGATCCCATACTTTCTTGGCTTGTGAGAAACAGAGGAATTGACCGGAGAAGAGGTCTTCGGACCCAATTTCCGAAGAGGCAGAAGGAGAAAGAAGAAAAAAATTCCCTTTGCTTCTGAAAAAGTCCCTTTTCTTTTACAGATAAAAGCCGCTTTCTTCCCACTTTCTTCCTCCTCTGTGTGTGTGTGTGTGTGTGTGTGCGCGCCTTTATCCCTTAGGAAGCCATTTGCTTGAGACTAATTGAATTTTCTGCCCAAAGGAAAAAAGATAAGGGCAGAAGGGAGTTACTGCTCCCCCCTGCAAGAGGCAAAGATAACAGCCCCGTTAACTGGTGCTGGGACAACCTTCTCCAGCTTAACAAAACCTCTGCATTTTGTCCCCTCTTGTTAAGGAGGAGGGCCAAAGGAGGGGATATTGATTCTGTAGCCTTTTCTACAAGTTTCTCTTTCAGGTGACCTAGGGCCCCTTGCTCCCCCCTCTGTCCCTCAGGGAGCGGGGGTCTCTTTTGTGCCAGGAGCAGCTGGTCGTTGCAAAGGGGCCGATCCATTGTCCTTCGACACACTTTTAACATTTCTTTACAAAACTGGGTAAAAAAGTGGGGTGTCTTG
>JANHZU010006231.1:0-12985 GCA_032468055.1 Acrochordus granulatus | reverse complement strand
GGGGGGGGGTGGCAAAAAGCCACTTTCCTTACAAAGAAAAGGAAGTGACCACTGCAAAGGAGTGAGAATGGGGAAGAGAGCCGTATCAGAAAACCATTCAGTAGTGGAAATCTTTAGTGGTATGGAAATTGGGTGGGATTGGATCCTTTTTTTGGGGGGAGAGGAGGGCTGGAGGGTTGGAGAGCAGATGGTGCTGAGGATATTGGGCGGGGTTAAACATAGGGACCATTCGTAGGGCACTTGCTTTGAGCCAGCAGCTCAGGCGAGAAAGAAGAGCTCAGAAGGGCTTAGAGATCCATCAAAGAAAGTTGGAGGAACTCTAGCAGAAGGGCTTCTTTCTCTGCAGTTGTACCACCACCACAAGCAGGAAGGGCTCCCTGTGAACCACCTCATCACCGCAGGCATCGGCTTCGCTCTAGGGATGCCAGAACACCCCATCTTCTTGAGCTGCTTGGAGTTTCCCATGTCCTGTTAGCCAAGACCAGAGCATCCCTGCTGGTGTAAGGGTGGATGGAAAGCAGGATTCAGGAGACATCTCCTTCTTGTGGCTACGTTGGGGAGATGAGGCCAAATCTGATTAATCCAGTTCTGGGGGGCTGCTGGGCTTCATAAGTCCTGTCTAGGATGGGTTCCTGGGGTTATGGTTGTGAACAGGTAAATCTGGAAGTAGGGCAGACGTGGGGAAGCACTTTTGATGCCTCTGATGAAGACCATGAAAGCCGATACTTGGAGTAACATTATTTAATCTGGAGAGGTGCTTCCAGACAGGTTTTCCGAAAAATGAGAGGATCCCCTTACTAAGTGCAGTATATCATGTGGTAGGAAGACATCTGGGTTCTACCTGTTGAAGGTCCTCAAAATAGAACTTGATTTTGGGAGTCATTTTTGCAGAGATAGATACGTGTGTCTGGGTGTGGGTGTGTACCTGCACACACGTACACATCTGCCAGCTTGTTTCAAAACAGATTTGGAGAGCGATCCAGAGGGGCCTCAATGAACTTCACTGAACGGCAGACAGCTAAAAGCTAGGGGTTTGTAATACCAGTGTATGTCATGCGCAAAAGGTTGGGGAAGATGGGCTTGTGAATTCAATCTTAGCAACTTTAAGATATATGGACTGCAACTCCCAGGATTCCCAGCCAGCATGCTGGCTGTGGAATATTGGGAGCTGAAGTCCACACATGCTGGCTGGTGGATTCTGAGGCACGCTGGCTGGGAATTCTGGGAGGTGAAGTCCATACTCGCTGGCTCAGGAATTCTGGGGGTTGCGGTCCATCCACCATAAAGTTGCCAAGGTTGAGAAACGATGTCTAGAAACATCTGGAAAGTGCCCCCCGACCTACTTTTTGCTACAAATTTCAGCCTGCTTATTGGATTGACCATTTGGGAATTAACAAAATGCCATGAACCATCTGAAGTGAGCTGTTTGCATGGCACCCCAAGATTCTTCCCCTGGATCAGGAAATCTGCTTTTATATTATAAAAAGAGTTAGGAAAGATGCCCACCTGATTTCCAGATGCTTTTCAGCCCAACTTTCATAACTCCAGCATAGAGAGGTTGGCAGCAAAATGATGATTTTTATCGTTTTTCTCCTGTTTTGTTTTTTCTAATAGCAAACCTTTCTGGCCTCTGTTTGACTCAGATTTCGGTTTCATTTCGTCTTTCGCCCAGTCCAGTCAAGCTCTGCGGGTCAAATCTTTCTATTTAAAAACCCAGCACTCTCTCCAGTCTTCCCCTGAGTGCTAAAGCAGGCTGATGTATAAATATTTGCCTAACTATTCTTAGCCCACAAGCGAGCATGCATGTGGCTGCTTCAGGGCACATGGATGTCCATTTCTTGCTCCATACGGACCACCACAGATGCGTTATTTGGGGAAAGAAAAGCAAATTGGCCTTGTGTCTGAGTGAATTTGTAGGATCTGACACTGCAGAGCGGCGGAGAGAGAAGTGAGAAGGCTGGGAAGGCAATATTATTTACGAAGGAGGTTTAACTTCTGAAAAAAAATCTCTTGGCAGTGCCATCTTGACTGCGTTGCAAACTGGACAGTTCCCAAAGGGAAGGCTGCAAAATAGTCCCGTCGGCTCCTTTTATTGCCGAACTGACATCTTGCAGAAGGCATTTTTTCGGAGAAATTTCTGCAGAGTTCCGGTGCTTTCCCATTTCAAGACAATGAACATCTATTCTCTCCCCGCTTAATTCATCTCCACCCATAAAAGGTAACCAGTTCATTAGGGTGGGCGCTGTGTTTCCTCATAAATGCCAAGAACGGTGCTAACTTCAGGGGATGGTGGGGAATGAAAATGGCAGCCCTGTTGGCTGGGAACTTCAGGTAGTGTAGTTGCTAGGCTGGAGCAAGATGTTGCAGGAGGGGTTGTTTGGGGTTTTTTTGCAGTGGAAACTAGTACAGGTAGTCCTTGACTTATGACCCCAATTGGGACCAGAATTTCCCTTGCTGAGCAAGGCAGTTAAATGATTCATGCCCAATTTTAGGACCTTTTTTTTGCCACAGTTATTAAGTGAATCATTGCAGTTGTTAAGGGAATCCCGTGGTCAATAAGTGAATCTGGCTTCTCCCTTTGACTATGCTTGTCAGAAGCCAGCTGGAAAGTCACAAATGGCAATCACATGACCCCAGGACGCTGCAACCATCATAAATACAGGTTGGTTGCCCAGCGCCTGAATTTAAATCACACAACCATGGGGATGGTGTGATGGTCAGAAGTGCAAGGACCAGTGATAAGTCACTTTTTTCAGTGCCCTTCTAACTTTGAACAGTCGCTAAATAAACGGTTGTAGCTCGAGGACCACCTGTAATCTTCTTAAAATCCACTTGAATAAAGCACAAGAAATCTCTCTGTGTCTACCTCTTCCTCCTAACCCCAGGATATCTCATTTATTTGGATATCTTAAGGACTGAGGTCACACGGAAAGGGTGAACTTTTCCTTCAGCATGCACTCTTCTGCCATCAAAATCTTTCTCATGAGATGGAGAAAAGAGGTTCATGCCATTCTGCAAAGATATTGGGGTGGAAAAAGGATTGAGTGGGAAGGAAACAAGTCTTTGCCTTGCCTTCCCCACAAATTGTTTCTCATGGGCCTCCTCCAGTGAAGACTTGGGACAATGACCTATTCACCACGTTTAATTCTGTTTAATTCTATCACTGGCCTGCAAATCAAAAGCATCCAACCCCAAAAGACACAACAAGATAGAAGAGGCGATAGGAAATGCTGGCTTGTGAATTCTCAAGAGGAAGAGAACACAAGACACATTTTTGGCTGGTTTTTCAGCCAAGAGTTTTCCCAGTGGAGAGAAAGAGAGAGAGAGACCAAGCAAGAAGGAGAAAAGATCGTAAATATAGATCTTCCCCAAGCTGATCGGGAGTCATCCCTGGAGCTGGAAAGGGAAATGGGAGACATATTTTAAAAACAGAGTCACCTTGGACATTCTCCAGCAAGCAGCAATCCATCACTCATCAAATTAAAAACAATAATTTCACTCCAGCTGCCTAAATAAGACCTGAAAGTTGGGTTCGTTTGTAGACCTCCGAGCAAACTTGGATTCGTCTTTCTGGGTGAATGCAAAGGGTCTGGGTGAAGAACGTTGACCTCGCTAATGAGAGAACAACCCAGAATCAGGAACAAATCCCACCTCCAGTGAAGCCTTCCTACTTCTTTGCAGAACGTCTCCGCTTCTTCTGCCAACCAAGGTGGCTTCCATGCAGCCCAGCGGTCTAGATTTCTGTTGGGTGGCTCAAGGCAACAGGAGCTTAAGAGCAGATCAACCAGGCTGTGATTTAGAGTGATGTGTCCATCAACTGGACTTACAGTTGAGTTAGGTTTTTTTGTCTTGTCCACTAACTCCTTGGTCGTTCCAACTATGACTCATTCCGGCCCTCTTTGGCTGCCTGGAGTTCCAAACCAAAAAGTTCATGGGCCCGAGATGCTTTAGATGGCTACTCAATGTCCACATTTGCCATTAAGCCACTGGATCGAGTCCTGAAATTTCACTCTGAGACCCCAAAGGAATCTAAAAAAAAAGGTAGAAGGTAAAGGTTTCCCCTTTCACTTGTATCTGGCTCTAGGGGCACTGCTCATCTCTGTTTCATAGCCAAAGAGTCAGAGTTGTCTGAAGAATGCTTCCGTGGTCACGTGGCTGGCATGACTAGATGCTGAGGCACACAGAACGCTGTTACCTTCCCACCAACTTAGGCAGTACCTATTTATCTACTTGCATTTTGCGTGCTTCCAGACTGCTAAGGTGGCAGGAGCTGAGTGAATAACAGGAGCTCACCACCCCACTATGCAGCGCCTGGGCCTCAAACTTGGCTGCTGATCTTTCGGATGACAGCTAAGGGTTAACTAACAGGGTTGTTGTTATGAGGATAGTCCTACTATATGTGAGTTCTGAGAAAAAGGAGGAGGAGAAGGAAAGAAGGAAGGAAGGAAGGAAGGAAGGAAGGAAGGAAGGAAGCATTACTCTGTAGGAATCTTGTGTCTCTACTTGATTTTTGTCTAGATGAAGTATACTGCAAGCCCAGGATCTTTTTAAGGCATCTTGCCGTACTCTAATCCATGGATACAAAGAAGACCAGAATTTGGACCATCTTTGCATTGTGTTTGCATTTAGATTATAAACCTGGGATGTCCTTTCCCTCTATCCTTGGGGCAGACTACTCATTTTTATTTCTACATTTACAGTAACAGCATTCTTGGAGTGTGGATATCATTTTTAAATGGCCGTATGACATATTCATTTCAAAAGATGGATTTGGATTGCTACCCCCAATCCTTGCCCTGATCATGACACTGCCTCAGATGCGTCCCCTTTTTAATCCTCATCACCCACTTACTGCATGATGTGAGGAAACTCCAGGCATCACTTAATCTTGGTGGGACGGCAGCTGTAACCCCATCTGTCAACCACAGCTTCCTTCCAATAATAATCAGGGTCATAAATTTCTCTGACAAACCAGGTGGGAGACCAGCTTCTGCAGTGGGCTGGGTTTGGCTGCCCTTCTCTCATGAAGGAAACAGCAAAATTCAAAATCCCCCAGTAGACTTGCAGCAGGAGACTGAGATAAGCCATCGCTGAAATAGCAGAGCGGAAAAAATCCATCTTTTTGCATTAAGGGTCCAGGGAGAGATTAGGCTGTTCTGGTGAGCTTTGCCAGCAACATCCAGACCAGAACACATGAGCTAAGCTGCTTGCACAAGCCCAGCAAACACATTGTGGATTGTTGTGTCCTGTTCTTCAGTCTAGCCCGGTGTTTCTCAATCTGGGCAACTTTAAGCTGGGCTACAACTCCCAGAATTCCCCAGCTTGTGTTTCTCAATAGCAACTTTAAGCTGTATGGACTACAACTCCCAGAATTCCACAGCCCTTGTTGTTCAACCTAGGTAAATTGAAGTTGATGACCTACACCTCCCAGGATTCCCAAGCCCACTGGTGAGATACAATTGGGCTAGCCATTGTAACTTATGCTTTCTAAATAAATTTGATTGTCCAAAAAGGTTCTATTGGTCTTCTAATTTGGGACTACAAGAGACTAACATGACTATCTTCCTATAATGTCTACCATTATAGGAATGTCCCTCCGTCCTCAGCCACCTCAATGTGTTTTAAGCTCTTTGACATTCCCTTAGGAAAAAGTCATATTTTCGTTTGCAAAATGGGAGTCGCCCTGAATTCTTGTGCATCCCACTTCCAACATATCGGAGGTAGTTGAGGACCGAAGAAGCTGCTTGGATGAGCAGCAAAACATCTCAAACCAAAAAGAAAAGAAGTCCAGTTGCCATGACTCAACCTCCAGACAATCCTACCTGGATGACTGGGAATCTTCATAGACCTATTCCCTCCAGTTATTCTCCCCTCCTTCCAAAACTGTGACAATTGCTTTCTCCACTCCTGGAAATCGCCAAGAAGTCTTCAAGGGCAGCCCAGGGATTGCAGTAATCTAGTTAGGAGATTACAAGAGTAGGTGGATCCCAGGAGCCCATCTCTCAGTAACTGGGGGCTTTCATCTCGTGTATATTGAGGACAACAGGTTGGGAGACAGCTAGTAAGTTTTCCCATGGCGGTCAGGGTTAGCATGGGCCTTTGTCCAGCCTAGGAGTTCTTTGAGAAGAAGGAGCTTGCAAAGGACTTTGGAAAGGTGCGTGCATCTGTTGGGACACTTCGTCCGCACAGGTCAGATTTTTATTGTTCTCCATCCAGCTTCTGCAAAACTGGGAAGGATATCCAGAAACTGAGAAGAACACCTTGAGAAAAGTTCCTGTTTGGAAGCAAAGCCAAGATGCTGACCCAACCTTGAGTGTTGACTTTCCTAACAGAAAACCTCTGTGTCAACAGAGAGGAGATTTAATGGAGAACATTTTTCTCTTTCAAGAAAATTAAACATTTCAAACATGTTTGAACGCATGCCTACAACCCCCTGGATAGTAATTAACTTCTTCCTGTTCTTTACGTAGCACGGTTTCCAAAAAACAAAGCACTGTAGAGTTGGATTATTTTTCAAAGGAAGTGTGATTGAAAAGCTGCTCCATTATATCCTAAGGTGGAGCCAAATAATCCCCCTGACCTAGGAAGCATGGAGGATGGACTTGGTCATTCATCCTTGATGCCCAAAGCCCACCAATGTCCTTCAGGGTCAGCGACATGTAACAGATGCTGGCAGTGATAGGTGGAGTGAACTTTCCTACAAAACTAGATGCCCCAATGAAGGACTTGAGCTGAGGTTTTATTTTCTGGGGGAACTCAATGAACGTCACGGAGCAGAATGGGTTTTAGCAGCTGTCTTCAACCAGGCACTCTCTAAAGGTGTTGGAGACCAGCAATTTCATGCAAACTCAACTTGAAGATGCACTATTTCAGAGATTTACATTTATATACTTATTTCCAAATAGAAGAGAGTATTTGTAGCTTGGGGTTGAATTGTGGAGTCCTTGGTGTTCTCCGAGCTTGACTGTTTTTCTGCAGAAGCTTCATTATCAAGCTAAGTAATATCATCAGGGCTACCTGATGATGATGCTACCTAGCACTGATAATGTTACCTAGTTTGGGAATGAAGCGTCTGAAGAAAAAACTTGCAGCTCGGAGAGCACCTAGGACTCCATATTGCCAAGATTGGTGAATGCAGGCTGGGTTCTGCTCACAGTCATGTGAAACGCCCTTCTCAATCAATGTGGGAGTCAAGGATTGATGGAATGAAGCATGGGGATTCAACAGACATGGCTACCATCTCTGTATAACCTCAGGCAAATGTCTGAATCAGCTTAAGGTCAAACTCAACCATAGAATCAGATTTGCACATAAAAAGGGAGCAGTCCCAGGGGATCAGCAGGATCTGGCCAAGATATGGATATGGCCACCATGATATGGCCATGATATATCTGCAAGCTATGGCCACCATGATGCAAACAAAGCTCTGCTGGGCAGAGCCTCAACCACAGCATGGTGGCTACCATCTTAATCTTTTTTGACCACAACTTGGAGACGTCTATAGCCATCCATATTCCCTCTGCTCCAGCTTTTTATTATCAGAGCACAGGGTCCACAGGTCATCCCTCCAAAATGCCATGCTCTGTGCATGGAATGGGAAAAAAAGGTCAATTGGAAAAGACCAAGAATTTGATTTGCATTGAGAGCTCCAGGATCTCTCTGGGGAACAACGCCCTGGATGGCTGAAAGACAAAGGCCCTCTCAAAACCTTGCCAAAGAGTATTGTATCTGCAGCCATTTGCCTTGTACTCTGGAAATGGTGTCTGGGGTTTCCTTTAGCCCCTCCGGCACTTTTGCTCTGGTCTCTGCCATCTGCCACTGCAACCCTCCCAGCCTGCAAAGAACAGAGTTTCCATCCATTGCAGGAGGAGCTGGGACTCCGGGAACCTCTTACCAGCTTCATAAGAAGTCCTCTGTGGAGAGCAATTAATGTTTTGGCAAATAGTCTGAGAAAGGTTAGTGTAGCCACGATTCCTGTCTTGCCAAAAAAAAGAGCTTAGAATATCTCATTTTGAAAGATACTGAACAACTGTGGGGAAAAGTACTAAAAAATAATAGGAAAAAAAAACATAGAAAGCAACAAGTCTTTAAGGGATTTGGCATATTTCTCCACAGAGAAAGTCCCTCCCTCCAAGGCTAAGGGGCTTTCTTGGTGTATGTGGGGGGAACAGTGTGAGAGGATATGTCATCACCAGATATGAATAATGGAGCAGACTGAGTAGAACTTGACACCGGGGTTTCTTGTTGGCCTTTGGGTTCTGTAGATTTATTGTGATGCTTAGATAAGGATGGATGGAGACTTCTGAGCTTATTCTTATTTTCCTTTTGTGGTTGTTGAAACTTTCAACCAATAAAGAGGAGAAGGGAAGGAGAAGGAGAATAATTACTGGACAAACATGACACAGACCTGGAAGAAGGTCTTGAGACCATTGCTTGGTGTAAGAACCCAAGTCAAAGCATCTCTCTGCTTGAATGCATCCTGAACTTTCCAGGAGGACTTCACCACCTCTCTGGGTTCCTCTGCTGAAGCTCTCTTACATCAATGTTTCCAATGTCCATCTAGAATCTGCCTTCCTATAACTTGAAGACCATTCCTCTATATCTGTTCCAGGACCACAAAGAGTTGGATCTCGGTGACTTGAAAAGTGCTTTCATGTTTTCAGTCTTCTCAAGGCCCAAAGTTCCCTCAATCTCTCTACCCTGGAGTTAGTTTCCATGTCTCCTAATCATTGTTGCCTTCTCTGAACCAAGCCAACAGTTGGACTTTGGCTTGTTTAACATGCCACAGTTGAGTGGGCTTAGGTTATTTCCTGGTCTTGATTCCTGGGCTAGGCTGGTCATACAGGCCGAAGCAGTGTCAACACATCTTTGGACCTCAAGACTGGGGATAGTATGTGTGATGAAAGCTACTCCTCAACCATCTTAAAGTCTAACACCCCCTTCTTCAGTGCAGGCCAGACAATGGAGTTTCTTGAATTGCAAGCTTGTTTTGGCAGCTGCCGGCCTGCTTTGAAAATCCTGACTGCTCTGTGCTAATCCCACTGTTTCAAATTATAAAGCTGCCAATATCCCATGGAAACACCACCAATCTGCCGTCAG
This sequence comes from Acrochordus granulatus, assembly GCA_032468055.1. Lineage (NCBI taxonomy): Eukaryota > Metazoa > Chordata > Lepidosauria > Squamata > Acrochordidae > Acrochordus > Acrochordus granulatus. The sequence continues at coordinate 3,886 of JANHZU010006231.1, read as the reverse complement.
TGTGCCAGACTTCTTTGAAACCTAGAAATCTTTCCAGGACATGCTGGATTCCCCCCATCTCATGCTACAAAGAACAGCTGAATCTTTCCCAGCAAACAAAACATGTCCTCCAACAAGGCCAAAGCAAAGCAAAGCAGAAAAAAGTTTCTCGGGAAACCAGAAGAATTGGAAATTTTGCAGCTAGAAGGTCAGATTCATTCATAAAAATAGTTACTCAATATCCCTGCTGGGCTTTGAAAGTTAGCTAACTCAGAATTCCCAAGCTGTCCTTCAGAACAAGAGTGGCTGAAGAAGGTTGAAGGGAAAGCACCTCTCCTCAGCTCAGATCCTGAAACCAAATTTTGCAAGATTAATAGATACCTGCCCATTGGTGTATATCAGGGTTCATATCGGGTATTCTTCTCTGTCCGCTTTCTTCTGGGGAAGTAATCTCTTGCAACTGAGATTGGCCAAAGAAGATGCCACCAACAGAGAAGACTGAACCCATATCAGGTCATAAGAGTTGAGGACACCTTTTCTTCCATCTCTGAACTTCATCTTCCTGGTCTCCTGCTTGAGAGGAGTGAGAATGCCAATCAGCTAGCATTTTTAAAGGTTTTAACATTTGGGACAAATGAGTGAGGAACAATTACAAGGGTGAAGGATTTCTATGGAGAGAGGTTAGTAGAGAATGATCTCATGATGCACAGCCCAGCATTAATGGCCCAAAGCCGATTAATGACTCTTGAGGTTTTGAAGGAAAGAAAAAAAAAAGATGGGGGCAAAGGAGAAGAACTAATTGGACAGTTAGGCAGGAATGGAAGCGGGGGGGGGGGCAGAATGTGGATAATCCTCCCAACCTTTTCAGCCAGGCAATTTAAGCTTCTATAGTCCTTTGTCCAGCTAGGGGTATCTTCTCCAATCTGGGGCTCTTCAGAATGGCTGGAAGAAAACTCCCTTGCTTGATTAGAGGCGTTCACAGAGATGGCAGCAACTTCTAACAAACTTTGGATGATCTCAGAAAAGTGCTGGCTTGGTTAGTCCATATTTAGATGGGGAAACCAGGAAAGGTGTAGGACTGTATGCCAGATTGGAAAGTCATAAAAACAGTCCTGAAGGACGCCATAGCAAGCCACCTCTGTGCAACTGCCAAAGAACCTCCCACATGAAGATATCCATGTGATCAACAGGAATTGAGTGTGACTTCATCTAATACTACACACGTGAAAGAAAATTGGTCAGAGGACTTGAATCACCACTAAGGTCCCCTGCTTTATTCAGTAAACTACAGTTGGCTGAGTTTACCCTCTGTGCTAAGCGATAAATCAGAGTTTTCCAAACAGAATGGGTAGGTTCATCTAATAACTGAATCAAAGTCAAGTAAACTATGTTAGATTTAACATAGCTGCTGTTGGCACTTTTGACCCCTGGTAGTTGCCCTGGGTGTATTCTGGGAAGAGGAAATTAAATAATGACAGTAAAAACAACTCCACCCATCTTTTCTTAGACAATAAAAGCAATAGAATGCTTTTAGTTGTGACAGCTTTAAAGTCTGGGGCATCCAACAGGGCTTTGAAACTCATCCCTGATGACTTCCGTGGCTTTAATTTAATTATCATTCCTTTCCTTATCTTAATTGTCTTGCTTCTGTTTATAAACACAGAGCTAAGTCTGCATTTCTCTTCTTCCCTACTGGTCTTGCAACCTGAGAGTATCTCTTGGCATCTGAAAAATTCATTAAATGCCTGAGACTTTTCGATCTTCTGTTGCTCCTCCATTCATTAATGGTGGAAGAAATTGGAGCTCAGCAGTTATGTGAGAAACCCTATAACCTGGCATGAAAGAGAAAAGCACCATCACCTGTAGGCCAACAGTGTTTCTTCTTCCCATGCTCACATTCTTAACACGTTGACCCTTATTGGCCTTTTGAGGAGCTACGAAAGTGGGACATTGAGAAAGGGTGAGGAAAAAGTGTTGTTGAATTAGGAAGCTGGAAATGTTGACTAATACTAAAGATTGCCAAAAAAATCAATCAGTATTGTTGAAGCAAAAAAACCCCTGTCTACTCCCTCAAGGAAATGATCAGCAAACAGAACTCCCATATTTTGAGTGTGTCCTTCAAGCAGACAAAGATTTAGAAAACCACCCATGCTTGGCCAAGTGAGGGATGAAGATGATGACAAAGAAAATTGTAGATAAGATAGATGGTTATCAGAGATTATTATGAATGTCTAAAGAGGGGGAGTGATATTAAATGCGTCATGACATCATTATCCAAGCCAACGACTTAAAATTCGCATCACTGGATGGATGTCACATTATCATGGCTTGTACCTGGCATCTTTGGAATTGCCGCTGTGTCTTGGAAGAACTAGAGGTTATTACTAGGAAGAGATCAGTCTTGCAAGCATTTGTCCATATACTCCACCAGCTTGATGGATTAACACAATGTGAGAGGAGCTTCTCACAATGGAAATTTGGACACCAGCATTCCAGATGCAAAATCAGTTTGAATCAGAGTGTCTTAGACCTTGCCAAACCTGGAATCTTCCAGATATCAAAAGGTAAAGGTTTCCCCTGCTCATCTCCGATTCACACCCGAGAGAGCCAGCATTTGTCCGAAGACACTTCCATGGTCATGTGGCTGGCACGACTATACACTGAGGTGCATGGAACACTGTTACCTTCCCACCAGTTTAGTGGTTCCTATTTATCTACTTGCATTCTTACATGCTTTCGAATGGCTAGGCTGGCAGGAGATTCACGGGATTTAAGTCCATGGTACATGGACTTCAATTCCTATAGTCCTCAGTCTATATAACAAAGGGGAGGTGAAGTCCAATATAGTTGAAGATGGACAAGTTGAGAAAATTAGATGAGATAGTAAGCCCAGCTGAAAACTCCGATTATGATTTCCAAGAATACCTGCCTGAGCTGCTGCTATACAACAGATATTTTTGATGCAACCTTCTCTCTTCTCACCTTTTCATATCCATGTAACCCATGGTTTGCTTTTCTGTGCCTCCCTGACTAAGCTTTGTCGATAAGTTTCACACAACACACTAATCCATAGACCATCATTTACAAGTCATAATGACTTTCAAGAGTCTTTGCAGACTGCCCAGAGCAGACCTCGTGAAGCTCCTTACTTCCACATGTGTTGTAGATCTGAAATGTAAAGGAAGCAGAGCAGAGTTAATGCTGGATTGTTTTCTTTTCCCCTGTCCATAGGCTGATTTCTGTAACCTTTCACACTTATGGGGCAATATGTTATGGATCACACACCCTCAGATGTGCTGAAAGACAGTGATGCCTTGTTCCATGCTGGGACCTCAGAGAGAAATGTACAAACCAGATGTAGAAAGCCACATCTGGAAAACACATGAACATCTCTCCCTGACAGATGATTAGGTTCCTTACTATGGATTTGGAGGAAACTATGACCTGGAACTCAACAGAAATCACACACCAAAACAAAATTCTTGTAAATGTGTCCATCATGGGGATCTCAAGTGTGCATTTATCCAAAATATCCATCATTAATGCCCATGTGCTCTTATGGAGGTTAAAAGGAAGAATGCTCACACATCCAAATAGTTTTCTTTTCTCCAAAGGATACAAAAAGAAAAAGTCAGGTTTCTTCCTACTGTACATACTCTGTAGCTCAGCAGGAATATTCAGAAGCAGATAACAAACTGATTGGAGGACAATTGCAACACATTTTTGCAACCTCACAGTTCTCTTCCATTCCTCCCTCGCCAAGCTCAGCAACAGTACCTTCAGCCTAAATATTAAAAGGATTTACTTCCCCCCTCCCCCATTTTTCTGGCCAAAGGAATACCTCCCCTTGGCACAAAGCATTGCTAGCATTTCTGAGGATGAGCAAGAATCAAACAACGTCTTGATT
>JANHZU010006230.1:60377-70670 GCA_032468055.1 Acrochordus granulatus | reverse complement strand
AAGGTTATAACATTAACAAAAATAAAAATAAATGTGCTGTAGTTATTTATCAACACAAATAATCCTTACCAAGGAACCACCCTTTTTAAAAAATTATTTTAAAATGAAAATCACAGAGACTGAAGATGTAGACTGCAAGTTAAAATGACTAGTTAAATACAGAAAAAAAAATTAATAAAGTGAACAATCCAGACCACACTGAAACCTATTAATAGCTCTTGGGTCTTGGAAGAAAAGGGGGTGAGATGCAGCCAATTTTCTGTTATGTCTCCTGCAATTTTTAAAGGTAAGCTACACACTTACTGCTGACTTTCAGAAATAATTTAATACTGATTTATTCCAGAGGATATATGGGAATGATAGAGTCACCATATTGCTTATAGTATTCTTGTTTTTATATTTTATTTTCTATTTGCAATTATCCGCTGTATATGTTCATCCGATTTTTCTAATATGAGCTACTGAGAATTGCTTGGAATAAAAATACAATAAATAAAATTCTGGTAAGATGTTACCCGCTGTATGTCAGAACTGCCCAATTAAAAATAATGGCCAGTACTTTGAACTGAGCCAGAAACCTACTGCTAACCAATGCAGCAACTTTAAAATACTCGTGTAATTTCAACTCTTGGTTGAGTTGAATCTGATACTGTTCCACCCCATCAGACCTTCACTGGTTCTAGAGATTGGTTAAGGATTTCCACAACATCTCTGGCTTGGCCCAGAGTAGCAATCTGTAACTAGGGTTCAACAGCATATTGATAACACTAACTTCAAATTGATGGACGATCATTCCCTTTTTAGTTTGCCAAAGAGACTAAGGAGAAATATGACAGTATTTTGCAAACATTTAAAAGCTGTCATCTGCAAGAAGGGGCAAGACTATTCTCTGTGGAAATCAACAGCAGGACAAAAAAGAAGAGATAGAAGTTTGAAGAAACATTCAAGCAAGAATGTTTCAAGAAGAAACATATCAGAAATGTTTTGAAAATTACATCAATAATAGCTCATAATATTGATAGGAGAAGCCAGGAGGCCCTTTTGATTAATCTTTTCAACAGCTAGGAGGTTTCCTGATTTATTTTTCTAGGACAGTAATTGGGATTTTCTTGGACCAGCTGTAAGAATTAGCTCGATCCAGTTGAGAGCAAATAAGGCTGAACTTTTGCACTAGAAAGTACGCTACAATGTTAAAACCACACCTCTTGAACATTTAGATGAGCATCAATGAGATCACGCTCGGCACACTGCATACTACATATAAGCCAGCACGCAGGTGCAACATTAGCAGCGAGTCAACCGACTAGCACCAGTGGATCAATCCACGCCAAAACCCAATAAGGTTGGACCGTGCACAACGCAAGCTTCCACCCTTTTAGCTTGTTTTCTTCTGCTTTCAGTAGAGAAAGCCCTCTTTATGCACACGCATCAGCAGAGGGCTTTATACCCACCTTTCTGACGCGGAGCGCCGTCGGGAACAACACGGCTGCTCCAGGAACGGCCGGCCTTCGGGCTAACATAACGATGAGCCGGTTCCCGCGCCAAGCCCGCGTCGCTAGCGGAAGATAGCCCCGCCGCATCGCTCGTGGGGATGGCACAGGTTCCCACCCTCGGCACGCTTGGGGCCGACCTCCGCTGGCCGAGAGCAAGCTCCCTAACACATCCCGCTCCGGAACGGAAGACAAGGAAGCGGCTTCAGGCCAGCCGGTTCCGCAACCTCGAGTTGAGTCGGAAGAGGCACTTTTCCTTCCAGACCGCCGCGCCCCCCTCCAAAAAGAACCCAAGACTTTCCTTGTCATCCCTTCCTACTTCCTGTACTCCTGACCCACAAGCCGCGGCTCTTCTGACGAGCACCCCAACCCCGCAACCAGCGCCCGCGAAGCTTACGCTCTTACCCTCCGGCAGCTCGATAGTGCGGGCACGACGCAAGGACCTGGTGAGGCGGTTCAGTTGCTCCATGGCTCTCTCCATCCTCGGAGCCAGGCCTCCTCCAGCGCCGGCGCTGAGGCCGCTGGACGCCCGGCCTGCCGCGCCGCCACCGCGGTCCCCTCCCAGTTCAGCCCATGGCCGCGGCGCCGGACGGCCAAGCACGACGACGGCTCTCCGCCGGTTCCTGAACACTTGGTCTTCGCAGTACGCATGCGCCAAACCCCTAGCGCAGGAACACCATAGAGTTTAGTCAAAATAAACGGGAACGCTCAGGGAAAGCGCATGCTCAGATAAGCCCGAGGCGTGAGGAAAGCTTCCGCTCTCGAGTCGCCCGTACTTCGAAATTCTTGGGCGGGTGCTCCGTAGATAGTGAGTCATGACGCGTGTGGGTGGAGTGATCCAAATGACCTTAAAGAAACTATCATTTACTGAAGGAATCATAGTTGCACAATTCACTAAACCAGTATTTTTCAAAATTGACAACTTTGAAATGTATAAACTTTAGCCCCCTAGATTTATGTAACGTTCTCTGTAAGAGTCAGAAAACCATTCGATGGCAGCAAAGTTACGAGTTTCGATATGGCTTTACTACCAACTAGTGGGGTCCGGATGTTCGTAGCCGGGTTTATAGGCTACCTAGATTGACTGCGATGATCTGGTTTACAAATTGATTAAATCATCGAATTTGATATACTTAAGCCAGAACTATGCAAATCGCAAAAGGACTTAGCACAATGAATTTACGCAATACTGTACAACCTAGGGCTTTAAAATACAACCAACTTTTTGAACTGGATTAAGAAAAATGTGTGAAAGGCAATACTATGGGCGTGATACTAGTCACATGATCTGATCAATTGGCCTTAGGCAACATCATCCTAGTGGATATTCTGCAGCATCAGTAATACAAGGGAGATGCCTTTATGTCAATCATTTCATTTGTAAAACAAGAAAATGTTGGGTTATCTATGCATGTGTACATGCATATGCAAGCCATTAAATGACCTTTCAAATAAACCATCAGTCACTGCTAGAATTAAATAACTAATCCTACTGTACAGTCTGCTCAAAATTATGAGGAAAATAAGGTCAAGAAATCCTTGAACTTGTTTTACAAACAAAAAAGCTGTTCTAGTCCATTGAGTCCCTAAAGTTGCCCATAGGTAGCTACTGGAAACTCACCACAAGCAGAATGAGGATACAAAGATACTCTCTTCTTCAGATTTTCCAGCACTTGATATTGCTAGTAAGGGACATTGACCAGGTTCACACACAATGCTAAGCCATGGTCAATCTCATGCAACATGGTAAGGCAAAGCAAGACACATTATGATTTAGTAGATGTATAAAACTAGCTTCATGTCAGCCAACTGCATAATTTAAGAGTGTGCTGATTGAATGCTTTTTTTCAACCTATGCTGACAGTTTCCCCATTAGCTTGATTGGATTAACTGATTCTAATACTGTAATTTAGGAGGGAAAAGTTTAAGTATGTGCCATCAAGTTGGTATCGATTCCAGCAAATACATAACATTGGTCTTTCAACAGTACATCACTGATGTAATCCCCTTTTCTTTTCTTCCACCTTTGTCATCACTGGAGCCTTCTTCAGAAAATCTCTCTGAAGTAGAATACTTTGAACTTGGTCATTTGTGCTTCAGTTAAGAACTCTGGCTTGATTTGTTTGATGATCCATTATTTTCTTGACTATCCATGATATTCTCAAGAGACTTCTCCAACACCAAAGTTCAAGTGTCAATTCTCTTTCTATTCTGCTTCTTCAAAGTCCACATTTCATTTCTACAGTGTCACAGAGAAAACTATTGCTTCCACAATTTGGATCTTTTATTGGTGATATATCACATCTCAATATCTTTTCCAAGATCTTTGTTGCTTTCCTACTAAAGGGTGTATTTCTTGCCTGCTGGTTCTTTTACTGCTGATAGTCCCAGAAGCTATCTACCACTTCAGTATCTACATTATAAAGATGTCCCCTTATTCCCTATTACCTAAGATAAAAATTCCCAAATATGACTTTTTTTTAAAAAAAAGCTGCTCTAGTTCTATTATCATTTTGGCATCTTTTCACACAGTGCAATACCATTTGCAAATTCATTCTAAGATATTCTCTCTGCTTTTTCTATCTTATCTAGGAGTGAGAACATTTCCTCCTAATTTTATAACAACATAAAAGGAACTGTATTATGCAGGTATAAAGACAAGTTGGAATATAGGATTGCATTTCTCTGCACACTGAGTATATACTAGCAGGTAATTTTTCTAGATACAGTAGAGGCTTATTTGCAAGCATTTATGGGAACAATGAGTCCACTTTATAGCAGACTTTAAGATTAGCCTGAGTTAATAAAAAATAAATATTTCTACTTTCAGCTACTTGAAATTTATTTTTTTTAAAAAAGATTTAAATGCAATGAGTATCTTTTCTATAAGCCTATTTGGAAATCCATTTTTCATTAACTGAAAATCATGTTATTATTCAGCTTTCAGAATACCAATTTACCAATACTTGTGATTTTTCTTCTTTTATAAAGCACTTGATTTTTAAAAAATCAGAAAAAAGGTATTTAATTGGATGACAAATGAAACTGATTCCAGGCATTCATATAAAAAAACTCTTGTTTTATTGGTGCCATTTATTGCTTATAAAGTATTAAGAAATACATATCAGTTTAAAATAATAAGCATATTGATATGGGATAAATTGCTTGAGAACAACACTATCTGAGCCAAGTGAAAACAAAACATGTTTAAAGGATTAAGATTTTAAAATGTAAATATACAACATCAAAGGAACTATAATTAAGTCATACCAGAATGCTTTAAAATTGTATTTCTAAATCATTTTTTTCTTAAAAATGGGAAAATACATTATCTGTAAATTCTAAGATCCTCAAGAGCTATGGAGAGGAAAGACTATGGTATCAGCATGCTAGGAATTATATATGCATTCAGTTTTATATGGGCATCATATATTCTTTCTGTTATGTACGAGTAGTAGCTTTTTAACACTTAGGCATAGAATACAACAGTCAAGAAATTTTCAGGTGTGAGATGTTGCTGTCACTCGACAGTAGCATGGACTCACCATTTTAAATTCTATGTGCCAGTCCCTGAATCTTATCCAAGCTGAACTCCTTGCTGATACCGAAGCACAAGATGCCAGAGGAAGGGGCCATCCTTCGAATTAGGAAAAGCTGATTTAACTTACCTTCACTCATGTTCTGCTTGCACTTGCTAACTCTTCTTTTGAATAAGCCTTTTACTCTTTTACTGTTTCAGCTATTACCTATTAGTGTGACATTCTGAATTCTTTTTATGTTGCTTTAATGGCTGAATTTGTGCTTATATCTAATTTAGTTTGAGGCATATTTTAGCTTAGGAAAGAGACTGACTATAGATTGACCTGAGTTGACCTAGGGCTGGTTAGTACTTGAACAGAAGTCCATCAAGAATTTTCAGAGCTGTAAGCTGCAATGAGGAGTCAAAAAAGATATTCTTAAAGAAGGCAGTGTTGAAACAACTACATGGAGATGGATGTGAAGTTACCAGAATTTGAACTTAACTCAAAAGCATCTTTTGCCTTTTATTACAATCTAACACTGCTCTGTGTCACTTTGAATCCAACATGCAAATCTGAGGACTCACCTCAGATCTTCTCAGATCATCTCATCTTCTCACCCATAATTTTGCTTGTCTAATTTTGCTTGTAAAGACATGGACTCAAAATCAGTCACATTTTATTTTGTCCTCCTTCCTTTTTTTTTTTTTTTGGTAACTTGCCCACTTTGGGGTTTATTTTTAAAAACTGCCTTTAATTTTCCAGTTTATAATACAGACCATCTATAAATGCAAGTTTGGCCTTTTTCTTTTGTTTAGTCTTCTGAAAAATCAACTGACTTGAAATACAATAAATGCAATTTTGCTATGATGTCAATGGGACCTTTCTATGCAATTAACTATTCCTTTAGATTGTGATCGTATCAGTGAATATAGTACTGCTAATTACAATTTGATCTGCTGCAATGAAATCCTCCAGTCACAGAACTCTGAATTCAAGGAAAATTTACACCAGAGCCAAGATAATTGCTCTAAAGGTCCATAAATTGAGAATGAACCTCAAACCCCCAGACTAAAAATATTTATTTAGGTTAACATAAGGCTAAATTATATTAATACAGTAGTTAATCTGCAGTACATTGCTGATATATTTTATTTATAAAATATGTAAAGTCTCAGCATTTTTCTCAAGATCCCTTTAAAAGTCCTATGGTCCACCACAGAACTGTCTTGCCATTCTATATTGTCTGAGGTTCTGTTAGCAAGTGGATTGTCTTCAGGGATCCCATATTCAACTAGGATTTTTCTCACTACAAATTTAAGCATCGGCATCTTTCATACCTCCTGTAAATGTTTACATTACTTAAATCATAAGATAAATAATGAACTGACTAAGAAAGGTTTACTATTGCCTTCCTCACTATGCTTCAAGGTTTCTCAAAATCCCCATTGCTGGAAGGTGTTGCCAGGTGTTCCGGCAGAAATTTTTACAGAGCAAAAGCTTAATTGCCACACTGGAAAGACATTTTACAGAGGAGTATTGCCTAAAAGTTAAAAGAAAAAAATTGTAAAGGACTCAGAATATATGAAGAGAGAAGTATTAGACTTTTCTTCTTCAGCTGTGTCCTCCTCCTTTGTAGAGCAATGGGACTTTATAGGGAAATGTTTCTCTTAGCAACACAGAGCCTATTTTCTTTGCTAGGTGCAGTTTCCTGAAGAGAAAAAGAAAATTGTGTGGAAAAAAAGTTTAAAAAATGGATTTTTTTTTCTGAAAAAGAAAGTATCTTAGGAAGAAAGTCTCTTTCCAAGAATACTACTATTCTGCTTTTTCTTTGTCTACATACTGGACTAAGCCCAAATAGGATATATTTGATGGTAAGTTAATGTGTTTTACAAACTAAGTTGCTATGACATGATGGAATTTATGATGGAATTTTAGATACAAACATTTAGAAACGATGACTAAACCACTGCCTTCTTTAGGGTTTTTCTTTTCCTTTTTCCATGAGATTGGCAGAAGGACAGCAAAAGAATAAGGAGTTCTTTAAGAAGTGCTGCTTAAGGCTTCCTTTATTGTCTTATTCCTTTTTCTTGTTCACCCTAATATTTCTTTTTGTAGCTGTTCCATGTGTTGTTTTCTCTGCTGAGATTCTGGAAATTTTTCTGTGTCTTTTCTTCCTTTCTTTTTCCTGTTAGCAAGTCAAAGTCATTTATTTGCATAATCTAGGTATGTAAATTGCAATATTTCCAGGTCCTTCCTCTACCTATGCTCTTAAGTCATTCCTTCATAGACTGTCCCATTTATGAAATCTGTGTTGTGACAGTTACACTGGGTGTTCATGTGTATGTGTTCTAGTATTACTGTATCCAATATTAATGTATTGGATTCTTTCATACTGTACATACTGTAGATAGAGTTGGTGAGCATAATTGAGACTATTATTTGTCAGCAGTGTTGCCATAGACACAAGGGGCATGTCTATCAGGGTTGCTTTGTTCTTTGTTGTTTGAAGCTATCATTTTCATTTTCTGCTGAAAAACTCAGCTAAGCTACACTTAATTTGTACTGATTTAAGATGACCATCATAAAGTGCTTCCCTTATAAGCTTCCTGGTTACTTTAGTTCCTAGCAAGTACATAATTGACTTTGCATTTTGTATATAATTACATTTTCTTCTATAAAGGAAAATAAAGCAAGTACTTCAGATTTCATGAAGACAAGTGTTCTCCCAAAATATTTGCTAAAGTGAAAATATGCTATTTATACTCGGAATTAATTTTAGATTTCATTGCTAAAAGGAAATAGCACTGAGGCTTTTTTTCACCCATTTACCACAAGAGGTCAGTCTTAACAAAGTGTGTCATCCTTTCCATTCAAAAAAAAACCAAACCTCACACAATAATTCTAGAAATTTGGTTCCTTGTTTTGTTTAGTATTGTAGATGAGAGACTATGTGTTTTACCTATTGTAAACCACCCAGAGTCACTGGAAGGCATATACATTAATAAGGTGGGTTACAATCAGCTAGATGTTTAGACTGGATTTGGCATTTTTGTCCACCTATCGAGTCCCTTCCATGGACCTGGGATAGGGAGATGTTGTCATCCGATTGTATTAAAGGTATCATCACTGGATGTAAGCTGTTCTAAAGTTGCCTTTTGCAATTGATCAATGAATTTGTCAATACTGATAGTGTTCAAATGGTGCTTCAGATGCTTTGAAATTGCATTCAAGGAACCTAATATTATTACTACTATCTTTGCTTTCTTTTGCCATAGTTATTCTACTTCTATTTGCAGGTCTTTGGATTTTGTGATTTTCTCCAGTTCTTTCTCTCCTGCTCTACGGTCTCCAGGTACTGCACCACAATGTCCATTCTTCTGAGTTTGTCTTTCTTGTTGATACCTGAGAATTATTAAGTCTAAGGTATTATGTAGCAGGTATTTGTCTGTTTGAATTCTAAAATCCCAGAGCACTTTAGCTCATGCTATGAAGAAGAATAAAAAATAGAGAAAATGGAAAACAAGGTTTTAAGGAAGAGAAAGCTGAAAGAGAAATGAATGGCTTATAAGAATTGTAAACTGATGGAACACAATGATATGCAGGGACTATTCCACAGGTCATTCAATCACTGAGAATTAAGGAAGGCTAAAGAGATTGGGCTTGGGAAAAGTTAAGGTGCGACACAAAGAAAGATCAAAGGCAATGTGCATTCATTCCCAGACTGAAAAGAGTAGAAAATCAGAAAGAGAAAAAAAGCATACATCCCCAAAATGGCAGTATCCTTCTGAGTGAAACCATTTGTTTCGCTATTCTTTTCATAGCAATGTCTATGATATTGCAGCATCACTATATGGGTTCCCTGTTGCTCTTAAGGTGCAAGGATCCATAAAGTATATCTCCCAGGTTAGAAAAAAAAGTTGCTCAATTTTATGTAGGCAAAACAGAGAAGTCATAACAGTACAATTACATGATCATGATTATGTTTCTCCCAATTATTACAAAAAGGAGAAAATGCAAATCAAGATGTTTAGTAACGTAAGTTATGCAAATATATAAATATCTGTATCAATATAATAATGTTTTTCTTTGGAAAGAAAATAGTATTGAGCCATCAATTGCTATTTAAGCTAATCACCTAATATTGTGCATATAAGTGCATATATTCTCTTCTGTAGAATGTTCAGCAAATGCTATTTCTCTGAAAGCCTAAGAATTCTTGAAATACTGCCATTATATATATGATTTTGAGCAAACCTGGGTTTTTGCTTGTTTGTTTGGGGTTGTTTTTGTAAACAAAATGAGGTAAAATAATGTTAACTGTTTTGACAATTATATTGTTAGAGCTTCTAATGCTAGTGTATTCCAGAATCTCTAAATTTCAAATTTGTAAGTCTCAATATTTTACAATCTTTTTCTAGTTCCTCTTGAGTTGTTCTGCTCATTTCGTATGGCCACATCTGTAAGTAGTAACATTTGCTTTTCTTCAACTATGGGATATCTGGTATCTTATGTTCTAAAGTTTGCCTGCTCATTGTGGACCAGCATAACACCAAATTGTAATCAAATCAAATGTACTTTTTATATATATTTAATTGAGTCATTTTGCCATGTGATCATTTCTTATCGTTTTTAGCAATTTTGCTAGAGCTGCTTATTATGTATTTAACAGTCTTGTCTTTGCTGTTGTTTCTACTTTTTTTAATTGTTATAATATTTGTTGCCAGTGCTCATTCTCGTGTTACAGTTATTAAGTCTTCTGTTTCCTTTGTGACGGAAAAAATCTGAAGCCATTGCTGAGTTCTAGAACTATTAGCTGACCTATTTTTTCCAGATATTGACAATGCAGAAATTTATCAATTTTTAGTTAATTTTATTTCAAAATTTAATTTGCTCAAAGAATGAACAGCTATATAAATTGATTAAAATAAATAAAATTAAAACAATATTATTTCAGTGGGACAGGAAACCTGCATCGCACCAACAAAGGACAAGCACATGGGGTCTTGTAAAAGACTTGCCTCTCCCTGGACCACCAATTGTACTAGATTTAACTATTTTAGTTTCTTCCATTGGAAATGTCTATAATAGTTCTTTAACTTTAGTGAACTGAACAGAAAGGGACTCTTTTGTACAATACTTTCAATATTTTGTATTTTTGAACAAAAGAAAGCACAAACTAAACCTTCCTTCTCATTTACATAGTTAGATTAATTTACATTGTTATATTCAAGTTGTTATGAAAAACTGATGTATTCATGCATATATCATACTGTACTTCATTG
>JANHZU010006230.1:42322-59438 GCA_032468055.1 Acrochordus granulatus | reverse complement strand
GATTATTTTAAAAAAGTTATCTAAATTCCATCTGCCTTAGTTGAAAGCTTCCTTTAGAAAAATCAGAAATCTGACTTAAATGGCAGTAATATTATTGCAGTGATTGAAATGATGGTAGCAGATGACTCAGATTGAAAGAAAAGCTAAATTAATGACTAAAAATGAAGTACTAACCAGACTCCTTAGAAGGTAGCTTCCCTCTTCTCCATTAAGTTATTCTTCCTACTTTAATTATCAAGGACTCTGAAATGCATTTTCTATGCCAACAAACAATATGGCCATTTTTGAGTAAGAGGTTTCCCAAAGCAAGTCATTTATTCTTGTTGGATGATCATACTATAATTAATATTTATTGCTTTTAATAGAATAAAATGAATACATTGTAGCAATATAATTTTAATCATATTTTAGTAATTTAACATTTCCTTATCACTATCAAATACAACTGATAAGCTGATATTTTAAAGATCAGTGAATGATAAATATTGTACATGTTTAGATTTCCTTATGAAATATAAAATATTTAATCAATCCTATAGTTTAATGATTTTTTTACAAATTGCTTCTACTAATTAGGACTATAAAGGAAGACTTACATTATATCAGATTTTATGTGAAAATTGGCACTCTTAGCTTTTCCTATTTAGTGGCTAGGTGTACTCTCCATGCCAACTCCATAGAGATGGTTTCACTTGTTTTAGCATGTTTTCTAAACGCAGCTAACAGTGAAATTATTACTTGTATCAAGAGTCCCATGGGAAGCAATGTTTTTCAGAGACAGATAAAACATCCCAAAGAAATAGCCCAAAGGAATCTTATGGTGGCACACGGGTGAAAAAATACAACCATACAAAATATCATACTTACCCATGATGTATTAAAACAATTTTCTGGATTCGAACAACTCATTGAACTTGACAGACTGAGCCCACAGAACAAACTAGACTAAAATATGTTTGGTGAATTTGTGATTAAGTATGTCATGCAAGCAGCCAGACAGAAAATTCTTGGCATCTTTACAAATGCATTAAATTACTTTGTTATTCAGTGTCTCTGAATACAGAAACTACATTCTTATCCCTGACTTATTAACCAGAATTAAATAGCTCTTCTATAGTTCATCCTGACATCCAGATATGACATCCAGAGATGTTATCATCAACAAAAATTTACAACAGATAATTCCATTTCAAATTTAATTTAGTGTTAATTGGAAATGATGCTTAATCCACATTTGTATATCATATTTAATTATAAAATATATTTAACACAAAATATTTATTTTCTATCAGTTATATACTATTAGACTATTTACCAAACTCTAGGTGAGGTACTGATAATGTTA
Source organism: Acrochordus granulatus (assembly GCA_032468055.1). NCBI lineage: Eukaryota > Metazoa > Chordata > Lepidosauria > Squamata > Acrochordidae > Acrochordus > Acrochordus granulatus. Next base: position 58,093 of record JANHZU010006230.1, on the reverse strand, counting down.
CTTAGTGGAGTAATGGAATGTCTGAAAGCTCAGAGTAATGAAATGTCAATCAACCTCAGAGAGCACCAAGAATTCCACAATATACAGTAAATCAAATAAACATAAAACCATTTAAATTCTCAAATGAAAACATAATAAACATGCTTAAAATGGAACAAAATAAAACTGAATAAATTAAAATTGTAAGGTAAACAGCCTTGTGCCTTCAGTGATTATTCAGCTTCAAAAGCTTGCTGGAAAAACCACGTTTACTTCCTGCAATATTGCAAGTTGGTTTGTTTGATTTGTGCACTGCCCATCTCACAGTGAGCAACTCTGGAAGGTTTACCATAAAATAAAAATATGGGGACCAACTGACCATCTAAGCCTGAAGGATTTTTTCCCCAAGGGCTTTCATCCTCCTCATTTCCCAAAATGAAGGGATAGATAGCATCTCAAGTCACAAAGTTATCTTGGAGCTGAAAATCCAGAAAGGCTCTACTGTATACTCAAAGCTAGTACAGTACCTTCAACTCTACTGGAACCCAATTCAGTACTTTCAGTCTATGTATTATACTGCTGGATTGACTGTCATCCAGCTGCCACATTCTGTACTTTCAACAGTTTTCATGGACAGGATAGCCCCAGGTCCAGCACATAACAATAATCCCATTTCAAGGTAATAAAGGAATGAATTACCATTGCTAAGACCTCCCAGTACAGCTATAATTGCTACACAGCGACAGCTAGACAAAAATGCCTGGGAATTCTTGACTTCCTCCTTCCTTTTGCTCCAACCTCCTCCAGAGCCAACAGGGATCTTACAACCCAAGTGGTTTGAATAGCAATTCTATCTTGCCTGGATACACTTTGTATATGGTTCAACCTATTCTGATGTTTACTCCCTCCAGACCCTAGTTAAAGACTTCCCAGATGATACTTTGCTCCAAAGTGGGGATCTCCCAGTTTCATGTAGATTTTAAATAAGGTGGGTTGGGAGAAAGCTTTGTGACATCTCATATAGCCATAGGCTCAAGTGTTCTTCACCTATTATCATTCAATGAAACGGCCCCCTCAGGAGGGAACAGGACAACTGGGACATAATACAACTCCAAGCGCTTGCAGGCTGTCTGGGCTACTAGTGTCAGTGATACTCCAATCCAGCCTAACCCAATGGGATCTATCCGCCCCACAGAACTAGGTCTGACGGGGTCCAGAAGGAGGCCCTTCCCTGCCATGGCCCCCGCCCTACGGAACATTGTGCCCCTCGATATGAAATCTGTCCCGCCCTTTTGGCCTTCCATAGGAGCCTCTGGCTCTGCTAATCGGCCTGAGGCCCTGATGGGGGCATTCCATTTTGGAGGTGACTAGGAGGAAGGTCCCCACCGCGCAGCATCATTTCATCTTTGCTCATTTTAATCTTTAACGTTTTAATATTTTGAACCTTTGTCCTTAACGTTTGCAAGCTGCCCGGAGTCGCGGGACAACGAGACGGGCAGCTTCTGAACTTAACTGTCACGCTGCTCAAAGATCTGGTAGGATCAGAAGAGCCGCGCTCGCCCTACCCGAGTCAGTGGAGCAACTAAACACACCTAAATCCGTTCAGGTTTCGGATCACCCCCAGAAGCCACCGGGAAGCTGCTGCGGCCTATTCTTCGTCAACAGCGTCAAGAGGGATCGCTGCCGGCGTGAAACCGCCCCACGTGAGGAGAGCGGAGCGGAGCGCATCCCGAGACGTGGCCTGTCTCTGGGCTCGCGCAGCACGTTCGGCAAAGAACGCCTAACCGACGCTGGGGCGCTCGAACGGCCCGGCGCGGTGCCGCTGACTCAGGAAAGCATAACTCAAGGCCGAGCTTTCAGCCGGGGCCGAATACAGAAATTACTACGTTTAAGAGCGCCGAAGCAACGACTCCGGTCCAGCGGATGCGAAGCCGCGTCAGACGCGAGCCCGACTGCGGCGAATCTGAAGCAATGAGTAAAGCCGGGCCCGACGGGAATTAAAGAGGCCCGCGTCCTGAGACAGAGGGCTGACCAGAGTCGCCTCAGCGGCCCCCCAACTTGACGCACCGCCAGGAGGGCACTGCGCCGCGGGCAGGAACGCGGCCGCCAGTGCGAGGTTCACGGCATGGCGCGGACCCGGTGCGGCCGCTGGCAGACGCTCCGCGGGGGTTAAAAGCGACCTTCGAGGAGGCGTGGCCTGGGAGAAAGGGCCGGGAAGAGGCGGGGAGGATCCTGGACGATCAGCCGGCGTCCAAGGCCGTCGGGGGCGCTTTCCTTCGAGCTTTCCGGTCGGCGGAACCTTTTTTCGTTCCTTCGTCCTCCCGTCCTTCTGCCGCCGCCCGCTTCTGCCCCTACAGTCCCGCTCCCTTTCTAGCAAGCCTGAGCCTGCTCGGACGAGCGACCATGGCGCACGCGAGGTAAGCGAACCACTCGCCACCCGCCCGCCCGTGCCGCATCCAGAAGACCGGGGTTAGGGGCGAAGGCGTGTTACGCTCTGGCAGGGGGAAAAAATGCCGGTGGTGTACTTCCGGGTGCGCGCTTTTAGTTCCCTCCCTCGAGGGTCGCCAAGCCCCCCTCGGCTCGCCTTTCGTTACAGGCGAGGCCGTCTTCCTTCCGACCCTCAAGCGCGGGAGCGCCGAGCGACGCGGTCGGTCAGCGGTGGCCAGCAGTTTGCGCAACGTCGAAACCGCCGACCCTTCCGCGAGACGGCCGCCAGGGGGGGCGCCGCCCGCCCCTCCGCTCCCGCCTCAGCCTCGGCCTTCCCCGCTGCGCGCGCGGCTTCTTTGTACGTGTGAAGGAGCCGGCGGGGAAATGAGGCTGCGGTGACGGAGGGGAGGGGGATCGGGAAACGCCAGCCAAAATTTGGGAGGAGAGAGGGCGAGGAAGCTGGAGCCGAAGGCTTCGTCCGTGGACGTAAAAAGGGACCGATAGTTAAGGCGCATCGTTTGCTACATGAAGTGCGAGAGTTGCACCGATGGCGAGTGCGGAGGACGGAGTCGGTCTTTAGTTAGAGACACTTTCAGTACATTATGCTTGGGTAACTCCGTTGGGGTATCTGTGGGGAAAGAATGGGGAAGGAGATGCGCACCATTGCCTAGGTATAGATCGGGGTCCTCCGAATGGGATTTTAAAACGTAAGTAACGGGACGCCATCTTGGACCGCTTCATGCCTTTTAGAAAATGAACTCCGAGGTCTTGGCGTACCGCTTTTAAATCTTTCTGCTCTCCCCTCTCCAGCGAATCGTTTATTTTCTTGATTGCTCCCACGTTTGCAATGTATGCCGTAGGTTTGTTTCACGCAGGGTGTTACTGCAGTACTGCGTAGAGAAGTAATTCTTTGCTAAACCGAATTTGCGCGAATCGGATAGGGAAAAATAAAGTACCTGAAACGTATGCTGTAAACTCTGCCGTCCGTTTTCCAAAAAGGGTAGAAATCTACTTAGATTAATTTGACGGGACTAGCGCCATAAGGTTCTAAAAAGAGAGTGTAGTGGGATTCTGTACGATTTCCTTTAAGCAAGGAAATCCTTGTTTCCTAGTTGACTCAAACTTGCCCTGAAAGTATTGTAGGACATTAAGTAGTTGACAGGCTTCTTTCTCAGTCGTGAACCTCCCAAAATATTACTACTACTGTTATTTCTGACCAATAAATGATGTGTAGGCAAACACAATGAAGCCAGAAGTAAAAGTGAATTATTATCTTGAAGATAGTTTGGCTGACAGCTTGCAAGATATTAGCCATAGAATAATGTACAGTATAGAGATGTAAGGATGAATATATTCAGTTAAAATAATAAATAGGCACACAAGGGCTTGTCTTCCAACAATCTTAATTAGCTTAAAGGCAAACAGAGTTTAATAAACAAAATATATATTGGTGCTTATAATTATCAAATATAGCCACTTTTCCCAAACATTTTCTGTAAATACAGCTGTTAGAAAGATTAAACTTTCACAAAAATAAGTTCCATTATCTCAGTAGCCTCAATACTTTTAAGTTCTGCTTTGCTCTGAAAGACTAAATTATGGTTTTAGTACAGAACAGGATTGATTAAATAAAAAGGATTTTTTTTCCTATAAAATTGTCACATTTCAACCAGGGCTGCATGTAAAAACTTTATCTCGTCATTTATAAACTGTATCTCAAAATGCAGTATTGAGAATCCCATTCGAAAGATTGACATTGTAAAATATGACATGTTTAAATATAAACTGGGAACAGGGAAAACAATAGTCCATGTCAAAACCATTCTACAGCTATTGTACTAATAAAATTTCACTGCTGCCTCCCAATCAGAATAATCTCTTGAACAGAAAAAATGAATTGCAAAATTTAATTACATTTTTTCTGTTATTTTATTCTAAATCATGTTACATTCCTTACCTTAAAAATGCCTTAAAGGAATTAATTTTATTGGCTGGATGTATACTGGAGGAAACTTGCTGCTTACAATATTTAAGAATTGAAGACAGCTTCTGAAGGGGTGTACAATATTCATTTCAAAGCTCACAGTCACAAACTCTTGATGGATTAAGTGGCAGCTTATTACAGCTTTTCAAATATATTCAGTGTTGTAGTTCAGTTTTGCTTTATTCGTAACTGCAGAGATATAGAAAGGTATGCATTTACATAATAGCCCCGCCTATGACAAGATGCTGTATCTATGATGTCGCTGACCAAAGTGCTGAAGTAAGACAGCCATCTTGATCATCATTATGTCCAGTTGAAAACAATCTAAACTTTGGAGATGTAAGAACGATTATTTCAGTAAGATGCTGTATATTCCATTAACTCACTTTGTTTCAATGTTTACATGTTCTACATTGGTTGATTTTGTATATGGCAGATTTGTTTGCATCAGGTCTTCTATTTGGTTGCTGACAAGGCATTCATATCTCTTGCTTTTATATTAATTTATAGAAATAGAAAGTATTAATTTGTTTTAATACATCCAGCCTAAGTCCTCCTGTGAAAAAAAGATTTTAGATATGAACAATAGTTTTTTGATGTTAAGGTTTTGAAAGCCCTCCATGAAAGTTGATGTTGAGTTTGTTAACCAAGGGTAAAGAATTTGAGTGAGACCTGTGTTAAAGTTTTAGGTAATTCACATCTGAAATAATATTGGAAAAACTTAAAAATGGATGGCTGATTTGATTTATTTATTTAAATGTTTTCACAGTTTTAACAGAAATGTTCTTTAAAAACATATCTCTACTAATTCACTTTAATTTCCCACTTTGGTTTTTAAAATATAAATACTAAATACAGGATTGTTGATATCTTGTTTCTAAAAATGGAATAAATTGAGCTTTAAATTTTTGATTTTCAGATTAAAGGAAAAATGTGACAAACTAGGATAAAATTACAGAGTTTATTTTCAAGCAATAATTTTAACTTTTGCCAAAACAAACACTTAAATCTGCAAAACAGTAATTTATAAGTTTTAACTGAGAAATACAAGTTATGCAGTTGATAAGGAAACCCAACAATTTTTTCTATAGTTTTTCTTTGGATAATATTAATATGTGATATTGAAATTCAATTGATCTACTTAAAGGAAACTATTTCAGATAGATTTTTTTAAAAAATATATCATGTCACATGGCTATCCCTACAAACTGTTTTATACGATTGGCACAGAATTAATTGGTGGAAATTCAGTGCTCTAAAATTGAAATATATTAAAAATCAAAATTGTAAGCTTCCAAAATCTATAATTTTTTAAGTAGTACATTTTTTTTGCTATAGCAGATCAAAACTTGTATCCCTCTGAAAGGTGATATTTTCCTTCATCCAAAGAAAATGTTGCAGAACTTAATGGTTTACAATTTGTCATCCTCTGTGTCATATATTAAGTTCATAAAATCTGAAAAAAATACTAACATTTAATTTTCAGGTGTAAAGTTTTTACTATAAATTTATTTAAAAATCTTTGTGGAAACTTTGTTAATGCTACAACTGCCTTAGTAAACTTTGGAAAAAAATCACTATAAAATGTATAGATCTTCTAAAGTTATCTTTTGGAGAAAATGTGTAGAATAAAACTCATAAGTTTTAGCTTCCTTGAAACACAAATTTTACAATTGCAAACAATGAATAACTTAACATTGTGGACCTAATTTTTATCTTTTGTTTGATGTGAGAATATATAGAATTAAAACAAAGCCAAGAATCTCGCATTTATACAATATTATTTATTATCTTTGTACAAGTGTCATTACTGTAACTAAAATATTACTACTGTTTATGAATTTGGGGCTATTTTTCTCTTCAATAAAATATTAATGTCTGATGCACTAGTTGAATACTAATATTCTATGGGATTGTTTTGTAACAATGAAAATGTAGGATAAATAAACATAAAATTTAACTTGAGTTTGTGTTTTAAGTTCTTCATTAACAAATGGTGTAACAGAAGCTAGAATGTCATTTACTTAAAAGTATGACTCCTATTAGAAATTCAAGAAACCACTTCTGATAAAATATAATAAATAGTATAGATATTTACAGACAATTATATCATTCCACTAACCTTTTTGATTCTGCAATGATTGTACATTTATTCAGATAAGTGCCTCTGAACTCAATAGGGCTTACTGAAAAGATTTCAGCATTGCTTTAGGTCCTTTCAGGAGGCAACTTGAAAAATATATATGATTAAATATTTTTAATGTTCATATATATTACATTTACATAGAAATGATCTAATAATTTGACACTATCTAAAATACATTAATATTTACTTTTAGACATAGACCACAATGGATGACACGACAATGGTTTAGATGTTAGTATAAAAATTATTATACTAGCGTTAAAATCTACTATTCTTAAACCTGGTCATTTTTCTCATTATACTCTGAATTAAAAGAAAACCATGGTTTGGTTTTCTTTCAGAAAAAAATGAGATGAAAACTTAAATTCAGCAAATAAACTATGTTACTACATGTTCTAAACAATCTTGAATGTATGTATATAACATAGAAATTTTAGATAATTTAAATAGTGGAAAAATTGTGGAGAACATATTTGCTCATGTTCTAGTTTAAAGTATGAAGCTTCATTTCTGTTTCTAACAATAATGTCTGATTGATAGTGTTTTATTAAGTGCATATTCATTGGTTCCATTAAATAAATACAGAGAAGTATACATAGAATCATGTAAAAATATGTAGAGAAAATTACTTTTAGAAAACATTCTCCTGACATCCAGTGACGTGAATTTCACTGACATTCAGAGAGATAAGAGAGATTTGGCCATCAGTGTGAAAGGTTATTTGATGTGATTGAAATTCATGGATGTTATGGTGAACTGATATTTTTATCTATCCTACATTCAAAATATAGCTTCATTTGAGTTAATCTTCTTTAATGATTTTGATACCTCAACAATATGAGAGGTAATCAAACTCAGTTCTAGCAAATACTAAAAGAAAGAGAGGTATTGTATATTCAGTAAGTAAGACTAAAGATTGAAATCTAGCTAAGCAGAAGTATGTCATAAAATCTATTTCATAAGGACTGTTAAGAAATGTAATAATTCTTAATGTTCCAACCTGCTATGGAAATCAAGTTAAATTTGCCATCATTAATTTTTTTTGTTTTTGTTTTTATACATTGAAAAAAAAGTGTTAATGTCTGGCAGTTGACAACAATTCTTGTTGATTTTTTAAAAAAAAAAATCCAGAAAATGTTAAAGGATTTAATTTACTTTCTAGGAAAATATATTTCAAATAGTCCTAATATTTCACTGAAACTTATAAAATAAGAATTGTGTTCATTCAAATTATAAAAACAATAAATGCTGTATGAAAGATATTTTTAATAGGTGACTTGACCATTTTAACACAGAATTAAGTGGGAAAAAATTCTAAACAGAAAACAGCAGAACATTGCAACATTATTTATACAAAGTTTTCAAGTATTAGTGTACTGTGTCTTAAATTTTCCCACAATTCTTTTATTTATTTATTTTGTGTGCATTTTCAGCATGTCATTTCCGTAAAGTTGAATTTTTATTTAATTGAATTTATACAGAACTTTCCATTTTCAACTTCAGGCCACTTACGGATTTAATTCTTTAATCTGCTTTAATTATGCTTAGCATTGCAACAAAATAGTATTTAAAAGATCATATAATATGTGGCACATAATTGCATTTTATGTGGTGAATTAAGGACATAATTGTTAGGATTGTATCCTCTGAACAGCTCCAAGATCATACAAGAGTCTTTCAATGTTACAGTTGCCATTTTAGTACTGGAAGAATTTTATAATCAAGCTCATTTTATTAATTTTACCATACCAGCCACTGCAGTTTGAATTAGAAAAGGGTACAACTCTTTAAAACGTACAACCTTAGTTGAGGTTACGCTGGACTCCTCAATATTATTCTTTGTTGAAATAATTAGTTGAATAATGCTGTACTAAAGACAATGTATATTCAAAGTAGAATAAAACAAGTCACGCTAGACAGCAGTATATGACAACTGTTTTAATTTGCAGGGCAAATATACACACGCATACAGGCAATCGTATATGTGTATGTGTGCACACATACATATACATATATACACACACATACATATACATATATACACACACATACATTCATGTGTATGTGTATCTATATGTGATATGTGTGTGTATATAAACACATTACAAAGAATGTTAAGAACAGTCTTCATATATTTTGCTTATTTTATTCCTTTGCTATTAAATTACAAATGATTAACATGCAGGCAGAATATGTTGCGTGGTTTCCATTGCCCAATAATACAATCAGGATTTCAGTTTCAGTATTCTTTCTAGTTTGATTATGCTTGTGAGAAATTATCACAACACTGTTACAATCAGTGCAATTCTATTGCAGTTCTTGTTTTCAGAAGACTCCTGCTAGATCACCTTTTTTTATTCCTATCACCTTATTTTGCTAGAGTAGTATCAAGGCTAGTTAATGTAATACTCAAACATCAAATAAAATGTTAGAATGTTAAAAAAAACATTTTTTTCTAGTAATCTTGGGAGTATCTGCCCCACAACAAATTTTATAAATATCTAGTCTTTGACAGATTTTGTCTCTTGATGTTTGATTTTGTATTAAGTATGAAAGGGTAAACTTCAACCTACTAAAGGAAAGTGAGCTATTTTGTAGGAAATAGGATCTTCTTTTGAATTATTCAGAGCAGAATCTGACTACTACATATTTTCTTTGTAAATTATATAGAGGGAAGAGATTTTGACCTCAAAATAATTATATTTTCCTTTACATCTTCTTTCTAAAAAGTAAAGTATTGATGTTTTGAAGAAATTCATCTTGTATCATTAATTTTATTCATGTTCTTATTGAAATAAAGGAACTCTGTTCTCTTTTTAACTGATGCACACCTGAAATACATTCCACTGTAAATGTCCATCTTGCTTATTGTTACATTTTCTCTCTTGTTCAAGTTGAGTTTTGTATAATTTGTGTGAATAATTTATGTATGTAACAATTTTTAAACTCAAGACAGAATTGTTAATTTATAAATTCAACCTATATTTTATAGGCTGTAAATCACAGTGGAAAGGTTCACAAAATAAACATAATTTCATATCCTCTTCCTTTTGCGGAATAACTGAAATAACTAAAAAAATAGAAAAGGAACAATACAATAGTTTGTGAATGTCATAATTTATTTGCACAACTCTTGTTATATTGACATTTCATAAATTTACAGGGCATAGTAGCCAAATATACCCCTCTTTCTGAAGACTAAAATGAGTAATGGGTAATAATACATTAACCTGATCCAAATGTATTAAGTAATACATTAACCTGATCCAAACATTATTATTGCTTCTTATGAATCTAAACAGAATGAAGATTTTGGATGAAGATACATGGAAAGATGTATTTATTATATCTGTCATTTGTCTGAAAATTATGTTCCTACAAAATTGCATTTGGCCAAAGTAAATGCCAGTCTGAATCTTGTGTACTTGTTAATCAGGCTTAACCTTGGTATGTCTTATAAACGATAAATTCAACAAACAAAAGACTTTCAGATAATTCCAAAGTCATTAGATAACTTACTTGTACAGAAGACAAAGGATAAATATTTTAATTAAAAGGTGAATGTCTCCCTTCCTTAGATTGATGAGAGCACCACCTATTATTTCATTAGTTGGTTGTAATGAGTTAGGTAAGTCTCAACCTGTTAAAGAGTTTATTGGTCACTTCATAGAGTCAAGAGCTGGCATTTTACAGCCTTCTAATGAGTCATTAAACTAGAGAAGGGAGAATCAAGGAGAGTGCTCTGCTGGAATTCACATGGTAGTGACTGCAGCTCTCTGATTCCTAGGTTCTTCAGAAGACTATGAAATCCTTCTGGAAAGTTTCTTCACATCCAGGTTAGTTTTTATTCTATCCCACCCCTTATCCCATTCTTACTGTGTACTTGTCTTAGCTGTTTATTATAAAGTCAAAATAGATTAAACGTAGCTTCCCTAGGGAAAGAAAGAATAAAAATGTCAAATAATTTCTTAAGATTTGACTGTACCCTTCTTGAATTCAGAAGACATATAAAGTTGAAGAAGCTTTCTGCATAAGTGAAAGCTGTGAGTTATATAGCCCAGGATAATATTCCGGAATCTAGCTTTATTCCTGTTTTGAGATTATTCCCATTTCTGCAAATCTCACTTTCCCCTTATATGTTAACTTTGCTCTAGGGCACTAGAGATGCTAAATACTAAAACAATATAGCAGTTAATTTTCTAAAAATCAAATGGTATGAGAATTTATTTTTCTATTTTGAGAAAGGGACTTTGATTTTCCTGTAAGACATTTCATATCCATAACACAACATAAAATGAAACTTCCAATGTTTTGTTGAAATACGTAGACATCTAAATGGTACAGTTTTACCTAGGTGGCATGCCCTATTCTTTTAACCTGTGTAGATATATGTGGAAAAGCCATTCAAGCAGCACAAGTTCCTGAATTTACTCAAAAGGATATTTATGCTGAGTAGACCATATCACTTGATGAGCACCTAGAATTTTATTCCTTTTTAGGTCCTCCTTTTCCTCTTACTCCTTTTTTTTCTCCCTTACTGTTTCCCTACCCCTAACCCTGTGATCTTAGCATTGTGATCAAATTTGGGCTCCCAACTCTGTTTATGCTCTTGGGTAAGAGAGGACATATCTTTGGATTTGTTTTTTCTTCTTTCTCTATCCCATGAGATTCATTTCTGTCTCAACTGACTGTGATTCTGACTCCAAGGCTGCCTCTTGGTTAGCAGCTGCTGAAGATAACTTTCCTGCTTCCTGCAAGATGCCTCTCCCAGACTTGGGAGGAGGGCGGTGAGGTTCAGTGGCGCATGCGTCCTAAATCTCTAAAGGTGTTTTTTCTGATGTTCTAGGACAGAATAAGCCCTCTTCTCCCCCCATCCCACAAATTATTAAGAACGTTAAAATAAAGTAGTGCATCACCTTGGATGGCAAAATTTAACACCACAAAGATAGCCCTCATTTTGCATCACTTCATGTAGACCATAAGCTTCCGATTCTTCCTCTTTTCTTCCTTTCCACATGGGCCACCTTTTCCTCCCCCGGAAAGGAACTGGTGCAAAGCAGAAAACCTGTGCCATGGTGGGGAGCGCAAATCCCGGAGCTCGACCATACCCCAGCTGCCTAGAAGAAAGATCTGCTGCTATTTTCTTATTTTACAAAATCTGGACAGATTTTGGAAGGAGAGAGCTCTAAGCTTGACCTCCTTGCCTGGAACAACGCTGCCTGCCTTTATAGGGAGGTGCCTATAAGTGCCCCAACCGTCCTGTTGCTGACCTCACTCATTCCTTGATCTTATCCTTCTCCACCTCAGTTTGCAGAATCCAGCTTGGTTCTCTTTAGAACTTACTGGCTAATAATAGCTCTGAATCTCTGAGCCTGGGCCGCCAATTTTTTCTTGCAGGCATCTGGTATCTGAAAATAAACTCAATGTTGGCTGGGACATTTCCAGTGGCCCCCGCTCCTCCTAAGCCGGACCTAAGCTGAAGTAAACCTATCTCATTTTGCTGAGCCTGGCACCCCCAAAATCGGTCAGAGAGGTCTGGGCAGCCTGCCAACCCCTCCCCCCACATCTCTTGTCTCTGCCTCTTTGTCACAAAGCCACCAGTAGGAAGTAGCCACCACGACATGAACAAACTTTGATGGGCCTTGCAAACTCCCCAGGGTCCAAGTGCCCACAGGTTCTCCCAAGATCATTGGAAGCCAACAGCCATAGTGTCTATGTACATCTATGTATATTCTCATTAATCCAGGATATGATTTGTAGCAAAAATGCAAAACTTTCTTTAAAAGACAACTGGACTTTTATTATTAAAAGTAATCAGAAAATGTTTTGCCTCCTATCCAGGGGGCTTTTTCAATTCCATGGGGAAATGGAAGAGATGGCAAGAATATATACTTTTTTTCAAAAAAGGCAGGACACAAGATACAAACGAGAAAACTTCTCAAATCACAAGCTAAACAGAGTGATAATGACAAGCAATAAATATTTAGAGAGCTGTAATTATCCCTTTGCAAACACTCATCCATGTGGCTGATCTTTCACTCAGGGTAGGTTTTATATTTTTTAACAAATGTTTACATTAAGTGTATGGTTGGGTGGCACCATCTTTATTCCTTTTCTCCCCTTCTCCTTTTAGCTTCCCTGTGAAATCATGGATAAATTTTCTGGGAAGTAAGTTGTATGGAATTGGGTGATAGCAACACTTGACTTGAAATTTCTGTCTGCAGAATGCACTGATTTCCTTCCTTGATGGTGACAAAAAAAGTTGCAGATCCAGTTCTATAAAATGAATGAAATATGCTTTAAATTTGGCACAATAACTGTATCAATTTTTTTTAAATAATCCAATGGTAGACGAATAAAAAATAAGTCCTTTCTTGCCTGAGATCCATACAGAAGGCTGGCTGTTCCAGCGTTTTGCACCTTTCTGGAACAAAAAACACCAGTGGGCAAGAAAAAGGATCAGCTGATTTCCAAAGCTGCTTCCCTGCTGCTCTTTCCTGTTCCTCCGCTGCCTTCTTCCTGCTGCCTTCTTTGCTGCCTCCTTCGCGAGATCCTAAAGCTCGTCTTATTCCCAGATTCTAAGGACAGTGATTGATTCTTGTATAAATTGGAACCCCAAGTTTCCAGATTGCTGGACAGCCCTACTTGCATTTATGTGTGGCTAAAAGGTTTGCCCACTAAAAGGTTTTGTGCCTACAATTGAGTCTCCCACACCAACCGATTATGTCACCTTATTTTGGTTTCTTCCTGCTTTTTCCCCATATGCCCACCAAATAGGTTAGAATCCACGGTTGACGTTTATGTGGCTGTAGCATAATCTCAGCAATGATATCACATCAGTTCTCCACAGAAGGCAAAAAAAATTCTATATGAAATTTTAACACCAATAGCAAGCAAAGAAAGGAACAACAGCCCACACATGTAACTTCTCTACAGGCCACAACCTTCAGCTGCAACGTTCCATAGAAATGTTAAATCAACAGAAATAGTGGTTGTGGGGAAGATGATAGGAAACATGCCATCATAAAAAAATCCTTCAGGTCTTAGGAGACAAAATTTAGTTGCACAAAATTCTGGGATGTTTCATTTCAGCTACGTTTCAATAAGCAAACATGCCCTCAGGATTCTGTGAAAAGGAAGTCGCACCCGAATTTATGATCTTTAGGTAATTTCTCTGTATTTACACCGAAGTGGGTCAGAGGGGGAAATGGCTGGATAGAAATAATGTCCTTATTTCTGTCACATCCGAGCCAGTAACGGATTGATTGCTAACAGGGCACTGAAAAGTTTCAAACCTGAAAAATTTCAAATAGTTTAGGTTATGCCTTCAGTAATTAAAAAAAAACCGAGGAGACAAGATTTTAAGTCCTTCTAAGCCTCCTATTCACTTCGATGGGATTCCCAGCAATGAGTACTTAAATGTGATGACAGCAAGCTGCAAGCGAAAGTTGAATGAGGAAAATTGTCAAGATTTTATCTTTAACGTGATCGTTTGCTAAAATCACAAGATTCCATTCCCCCGCCCCCATCATTCAAAAGAAAATGAAACTACGGACATAATTCAGCAGAAGCTGCCCATGGTACTAGCGTGAAATACTTTACTAGCGTGAAATACTTGCTTTTAAGTGGAAGGGGTGGGACAGGGACTGATAAAGTTGGAATTTCTCTCCCCGCGCGTTCTAGTTTTGAAATGTGCCTTGGCCATTTGCGAAACAGCCGAAAAATTGTCTTCTGGGCGGTTTTTCAGGAGTCTCCTCTAGTCACCGTTCTTAGCGAAGTGAACTGTTTCCTTTTTTTTTTGGATTAGAATCGCTGCGTTCTCCGTTTCCTAATGGAAAGGCTTTACAAAAGACTCAAACGCAGGCACACGCCCGCCCCGTCCGCAAAAACGCGGTCTTTATGAGCACACAGGCTATGAAACTGTTAGAATAACTTCAAGAACACTTTTGTTCGGGGTTACATATATTCTGGATGAATGAAGACAAGGATGGGTGGATGATAGAAAGAAATTGGAAGCCGCCGCTAAGTACTCGTGGTTTGTAGTCCCGGTAGGAAAAAGAACAAGCGCACAGAATAAGCATAGGACGCGAAAACTGCAGGAGATTCCCGTGCCAGTATAGCGGCGGACGGGATGTCTATTTTAACTAAGATTTCACCTGTCAACAAAGGAACCCTAATGGAAAGAGGTTGACAGCCGGAAGAGGGGAACAATGCAGAGCCGGAACTGGAGTATAAAGTTTCTCTGAGCGCGCCCCCATCGCTTTCCCTTTCCAAGCTTCCAAAGCTGAAATTCCTTCTGAGGAACGCAGCCCAAAGGAGGCTCTGCCGAAGTAAAAGGTACCGGAAGTCCTTCTCAGGGAAAGGGCTTCGCTAGGTCGGAGCTCGGCTTCGGAACCGCCTTGTCTCAGCGGCTGAGACGACCCACCTCCAGCCCCGCTTGTCTGAAGCTCGAAAGGTACAGCCTAGAGCGTCTTCCCCTCCACGCTTGTTCCTGATCGCGGGACTTCCAGGTAAGGACCGCAAAACCCCGGTAGAACGCTAGATGGCAGCCAGTAGCTACAGCTTTCTGGAGTTCTTCGTGGCCATTTAAATGCTCTTCGTCAGCCCCATCACTCTCATGCCGCCGTCTCGGGACTTTTTCAGAACACCACGTGCGGCCGTCGAGAAAATATCACATTGACCCGACTTGCAGGAATGCAGCACATTCTGATTCTAGTTTTTAGGGTATGGTGGCTTCTACCCTCCTCAACCCTTATTTTGCGCCCTTGCGGTCACACCAAGACCCGCTGAACCGTCGTTTCGCCAGGCGAGGTTCGTAGCTTCTCCCGGATTGCTCGAAACGCGCTTTGCCTGGGAAGCAGGACGTTAGAACCTAAGTCTTCACGTCTGTCTCGCCGAGTTCTCGACCTGAAAGAAAAGAGAAGTTTCTCATCCTTTTCAGATCCGCAAGTCAGAGCACCGTTTTTTGGATATTGATACTGTTGCCACATTCCAACACGCACTTTCTGAGTTTGTGAAGAGGACTTAAAATCCCCTGAAGTTTTTGCGGGAATGGAATGAATGCCCGAAAACATGTGACATCGTTGGTCAAGCCGTGGCCCCAACCTTAATTACCCTAATACTGGAAGCCTCCCAGTTTTAAGGCTGGTGGGCAGTCATCTGAAAACCCGCTTTTTAATACTGTACAGCCACCCGCTCTCTGCTCTTCCCTAGTTTCATATTTGGCGGTGTCTTC
>JANHZU010006230.1:21261-36206 GCA_032468055.1 Acrochordus granulatus | reverse complement strand
CTCCCTCCCTGGCCAGCCAAGACTCATTCGCCTGCGAATTCCTCTGGGGAGGGATGGGATCGGTGCTCAACCAGCAGTATCCAAGTAAAGTATCGTTTTCTGGGGTGGTTTATGTGGCTGAAAGATGGAGTTAAAGGGCAGGATCGCACGTATGTACAGAACAACGTGGGGTGGGCTGGGCTGCTCTGTGTGTGGGTGTGCGTGCATGTGTGTGCGTGTGGAGGGGAGCGTGAGTCACAGCAGATGCTGCTTTCCCTCGGAGATGCCCTTCAGCGTTGCTTTATTCTTCTTTCGAAATGCAATTTATTTCCTCCTACGAGACCGGAGCGTGGGTGTGCTTTGAATGTTTTCATGGGTCGGAAGGAAGGGAGAATAGCTCGATTTCGTAACGATGAGCGTGCGCGTATGTGCGCTCTGTCCTTTCTGTAGCAATCGCTCTTGTGCAGGCGCCAAGGAGGTGTTGTTGGAACTTAATTCTCTGCGCGTGTGTGTGTGTGTGTCCGCGCGTGTATTTACGTAGTTTCTTGTTTTTTCCGCCATCCCTCTCCAAATCAGCGGGGGCGCGTAAAAGTGGAGATGAACCCGGGAAATTGCCAGAACAAGAAGAGGAAGAAGAGGAGGAATCCCAGATTTTGCACGGAACAGGCCATTGCAAGTGGTTTAATGTGCGAATGGGATTCGGATTTATTTCCATGCTCAACCGCGAGGGAAGCCCTTTGGAGTCTCCGGTTGATGTCTTTGTACACCAAGTAAGCACTTTTTTGTTATTTAAATTCTCATCTCGGCCCTGTTCCGTCAAAATTAACAAGTTCTAGTTCCGTTTAAGGGTGCTTCTGTTTCACATGATCTAAATATTTTTTTTGCAGAAAAATATATTGTGCCTTTTCTCCTAGGAACGAATTTCAGATAGCAACACCAACAGCCCTATTGAAATCAGTAAATTAGGTTGCTTGGTTCAAATAAAAGTGAAAAGGTATTTTCCCAATAATATTCTAATTGAATTTTGTAATCTATTTATCATCAGATTACTCTTTACTAAAACAGGAGCAAGAGAAAACCAAGCATAAGCTCTGCAGTTCTGTGCATATTCATTTGAATGTAAATCTTAGAAAAATTAAGGCTCTGGAAATAAAATAGAAGCTACTAGAAAATATAAACTACTATTACTTTTTGTGATAATATGATGATATATAAATAGTTCTTGTCTTGGTTTGTTATTTGAAAATAAATGCATCTCATATTGTGGAAAATAGCACATCAAAGCAATTTATACTCAGGTATGTGATATTCTGTGATAGGAAAAGATCCTTTATAGGGCAACAAGGTTGCTGTGTCCTTAAGGCCACAAAGTTTAGAGTACAATAGTGAAAGGTAGTATTATCATACATATTTATGTACATATAAAGGCATGATCCCTTCAGAATGTAAAGATCCATTATAACTGTAAAAACAATAACTAAAACTGTTCCTAATGTTTATTCAATTTAACATTTGACTGCTATATGTGTGCCTTTCACTTTCTCTTCTGTCCTTTGATTATCTAAGTCCTAAAAATCAGAAATTAAATTTGATTTGTACTTATTTACTTGTTATAGCACATAGTAGGCTCAGAAGAGGAATGAAAAACATGCAAACCCCTGTGGACATTATTCAATTCAATTTTATTTTATTTTAAATCCTTCATAGGGTGTTTGAAGATCTGGGTTTTAATTGGGTATATCTGCAGAACTTCCATAGGAACACATGACAATTTAACTGTTAAAAACTGGGGATCTCCTAGCAAATTGAGATATTTTTTTCTGTGTTAAGTGTTTTCCTGGTTTGGTCAAAATTTTAAGATAGAAGATCTGTTGTGTGTAGGTTTTTTATTATTTGAGTGATGGGGATGGAATGCATTTGCAATAGAACAAAGTAATAAAACCCAATGATTTCAGGTTTAAAAATCCCTTCTGTGACAATATTTTATCTGAATTTAATGGAAATATTCTGGAATAACTAGTGAATTACTGTTGCTGCTACTCAGAATATTTAATTGGCTTTTGTCACCCTCTCTATCTTGTAACAAAATTAACATCACTTTAACAAATTGAAAGAATGGTATCTTGAAGCAAAATTAACATAGATTTAACTATAAATATGGAAAATAACTGTGAATAAATATTTGATTTTTTATTTATAGGCATTTGTTTATTTGCTTTAATTTACAATCCATATATTGCTGTCAGTGTTGATCTCTAATGGCACCTTGCCCTTCCTATTCTTTTTCCCCTCTCTTTTTAAGTCCTTTCACCGTATTTTTATATATGGAGGAGCTAAATGCGTAAGTGGAGTCATATTGTATCTAATTATCAAACTTCTCAAAAATTGATAAAATATCATTTATTTAAAACATAAAGTATCTGTAACTGATTATTCAGACATTCTCATGTTGTAAAGTACTTTGTATCTTGATAAGCTTTTGGCTTCTGTGTTTATACGTTCACAGATTTTAAAAAAGTAAAATTAAAATGTTAGAGGCTGGATTGCAATGACAAGGTCTGGGGAACATATCTTCTCAGTCTCCATGTATGCTTGTTTTTTTTTTTCATTCTGAACAACAGAAGTGTTGTTTTTGATAGATTGTGATAATTAAATGGAGCTATAAGATCTATCTGTTTAAAAAAGAGCTTGATTTCTATATTCTGCTTTCTACAAGTTTTTGGACAAGTATTACTTTTTGATCTATATGTAAGATAAATGTTGCATAAGTCATCAATCCTGTTTTACAGATTTGGAAGTTAAATATTTTTCTGGCATATGCATATTTTCCATTTCCTAATTGCAACAATTCTTGATTTTTAAGTAAAACATAAAAGGACTTTGATCAAAATTGTTTAGAGAAGGTAATTTGGGCATGCACATATATATGCACACATCCATGCAAAAATGAGAGTGCTGCATATCAAATCATGGATTTTCAAATATTGTAAGAGCATAGGTAAACTACCCAAATGATACAATTCTAATAATTCCTTGGGAAAAGAAGTGTATTTGAACCTTCTTATATCAGATACAAATTTCCTCTTCTGTTTACTCAACTATTCTAACTAGGTATGAAGAATAAAGAAAACTAATAATTCTGTAAGAAAGGCATACAATTACTGAGTTTATGACAAATTATTGTAGAATTCAGTAAGCAAGAATAGTACAGAAGAAAACTAAAAGTTATACTGGTATTACTTGTATTTTTAGATATCTGAAGGTAATTAGAAAAGTCTTATAAATATTTCTTAATATGTATGCATTGCAAGTGAGCATAATAAAAATGAATTCTTACTGTTAAAACATTGAGTGAAAAGGGCTCCTTAATGATAACTGCTTAACATTTTTTTCATTGATAGGTTATGAAAATCTGAAAAGATTCATGATTTTGCAGTAATCAGGATGAGTTTGAGATTTGATTAAGCCTTTTGCCTCATTGAGGCAAAAGGTATTCCTCCAGTATTTCCAGGAATGTTGATTATATCTTGATTTGTGGAATAAGTTTTGATTATTAGTAATCAGTTCTTGCTTGCCCAGAGTTTAACTCGGCTGCAAAAGTACAGTTGAAATATGAAAAGGCTGAATTGAGTTATATTATTTTCTTCAGCAGTTTAGGCTGATGCCACTTCCGTTTACTGCACAAATGGGTCAGGGGCCCCTAAAAAGTGGGAAAGAAGAGCCCAAGGAACAAAGGAAGACCATCGTCTGCCTAAAGGGATCCTGAAACTCTCTGAACTTGCCTGTCTGCCTAATCACTATTGGAGGCCCCCTGTTCTGAATCAGATTAACAGCTACCCTTGGGTACTGCTTGTTGCAAGCGTTTTGGCATTTCTGCCTGAGTCCCTGATTTTCCATTTGTATATTACTGGTTGTTCTTATGTAAGGTTCTGATTGCCCTGTGCCAGCAAATTGCATTCAGTGTGGAATATCACAAAGGAGCAACATCAAGGGTTAAGGGCTCCACACTGCAGTGTGTATGTGTGTGTTGTATGTGCAGGGAGAGGCTGACTTTTTACTGACAAATTGCTTGTGTGACTGATTTTACTAGAACCACTATTGAGGAATGTGTCTGCATTGAGCAGGATAGGAAATGGCTCAGAAGCAAATATTACTGGAAGGACAAAACTGGGAACATTTGGGAGCTTTCAACCTGGCCATTGTAGGAAAATAAAGACAGGCTGCTTGTTGACCACCTTTCCTTTGGTCTTCATGAGAGTTGCCTATCTAGGTTATAGATCTCTCTCTTGAATGCCAAGCCAATTGCTGGTAAAACATCTACCATCCAACATTCAGTGTTGAATGGAAACTCCAACCTGGTATGTATAATGGAAACCTAACTGAGGGTAGAACAGTTCAACCCTCTCAGTTCCCTACTGTTCTCTGTGATGTAGCAGGCTAATTTTGGACAACGAGATTTGGAATCTGGGAGCAAATCATTGTTTTGTAAGAATTCCATCTTATGAACAAGAAGTTCTCTCAAACATTCTGCCAATTCTGAGTGCATATCACTGTTGGGACTGTTGTTTTGCTGGTTTCTGTTATTACATCAGCTATTCTGCTGACTGACACTTAGAACTAATTTGGGCAATGTTAGAGGTAACATTAGGTTGCAGCCTATATAATCCTTTGAAAGTGGTGCTTTGAAATGTACAAAATAATATGAGACATCCCAGTGTTTGACCTATTAAAGCAGCTGCATCTTTTTTAGACTTGCACAGAATGAAATAGCTATGCTTGCATACATATATAGAATAGACAGGAGTAGCATCTGAAGCAGCAGTTTGGAAACATTTTTATATTTTTTTAAAAGGTGCTTCATACATCTACCGTGTGTTCTGAAACATCTGTTTTGAAAGATTTCACAGCCCTGATAGTTTTTACCCTAGGTTTCTTGGCCAGGAGGTTTTCAGAGTCCACAATATTACTGTTCAGCCAGGAGTCTTTCAGAAATTCTTGCCTACCTAGCAACTGTAGATGTGTCCCAATTAATATCTGCTCTCTTGCTTATGGCCAGGAATAGACTTGATGCCAATTCACAAGTCAACCAAAACAGCCTCAGTTTGGATTTAAGTTTGGGGCAGAATATGAGAAACATGATCTAACTAATTATTTTAGCTTTTGTCTATTTGGGGATCTTCAGGTTGTAGACAAGCTGTATAGCAAGATGACTCCTACCTCCTATTATCAAATGGGCCAGGGTATGACTGACCCTGTAGAAGGGGGAAAAGAATGAAGGTTTTCTTCTGGAAAATGAATGCCCCTTCTTATTTAAATGAGGTGGCTAGAAATCTGTTATTTAAAAAAAATCTCTTGATTTGGGAATTGACTGATCTCATGCCCACCCAAAAGGGGATGATCTCAAGGCATAGAACATATTTAGGACACCCTGATATTCTGGACTTATTTTGGTATGCTTCTAGGTGGGTTTGGGTCATCTTAGTCAATTATCTCTGCCTGAAAATGAATGGAAAGAAATGGGTATTAATCCACATAAATTTTATAGTGGGTTTCATTAGGATTTACTAGTAATCACATATTTTGCAGTGATTCCAGTTCTTTTTTTTTTTTGGATATATTCAGAGGGTAGTGCTGGGTATTATTATTTACATATGATATGTTGACCTGTAATGTCTCATAGAATTGTGCCTTGTCTCCTTAGTTGTTAAACATCTCTGTGTAACATCTGGAAAACTGAAGTGAGTGCCATTGAGATTCTGATGAGGGTCAGCTTAGTTGGTTGCCTTCCACCTCTAGAAAACAGTAGACACCATTTGATTCCTCCCTAAATTCAGTTGTGCGTTACACAGAAGTGAACAAACTACAGTTAAATCCAGATAAGACAGAGGTGCTGTTGGTCAGCCAATATTAGAAATTTAAACACAAGTTTTTCTGGAATCATGAATATGAGTTGAGCTTGATTTTCTAACACTTGTTTTCTTTTCCGTTAAGGAAAAGATTTAATATTAATTTAAATATTTAACGTTAAGGTTATTCTAATCTTTTCATATGTTCTTCATCTGAGCAGCACAGTTGAAGAGGGCTTGTGGGACTGAAAAGTTCTGATTGGTTTAAGTAGAAATCACACAGTTTTAGGTTTTTTATTTAAGAATTTATATACTGCTTCAGTGAATGTGATACTTAAGTATTGTAGAAAAGCAACAGCCACACCCAATGCAACAGTAACAGTAAAATACAATATAGGAAATGAAAGCAATACAAAATATAACTACAGTTAAAAATAACAATGCATTTAACATTCCTGGAACAAACAATTCTACAGTATATTTTAGAACATTTTCAGTTATTCCAAATAACTGGTGAGAAACAGAAAATAGAAAGAAGCTGTATTTCATGTTTCACATTTTTTCTGAAGTAACACATGAAGAGGAACTTGTGGAAGGAACTTACATCTACAGTTTGTGGTGATTTTCTCAAATTGCCTTTTAAAATAATACACTGGAAGTGAGGCAAGGGATGGAATACAGTTTATCTGAGTTTCTTCTTTCCCAACTGTCTGTAGTAATGTTCCCAAGGTAATTTCATACATAAATTCAACCTCAATATTAATTATAAAACTTTATTTCCTTTTAACATCAGGAAACAACATCTACCCCAAACTCCTAAAATTGGCTATCTGTCTGTGTGTCATTTAGGAGTCTTGGGCATATGTGTGTGTATACTTACATACAGTATAAAGAAATTGTGTCTGTTATTGCTACTTTTCTATTGGATTTTAATTTTAGCTGTTCAGAGTCATTACTGTGAGATGGGTGGCCATATAAACAAACATAAATATATTTGGTATTCAGAATCCATTTTACTCAAACCCATAAAAATATACAGTTTAGACTCGCATGCAGCATTCTCTTGTCTTACTCTGCTGCAGTGTGATAGGGCTCCCACTTATTGTTTTTTTATTTCAGTACAGTACACTAAATTATGGGTTATGTAATGTATTAACAAGTTAGTATATCAAGATGTGGTTTGATTTAGAAAGTTATAAAGTTTCATTTTCCAGGGATTCATCCCATACCAACTGTTTTCCCATAGCCCATGCTTTCCATCTGCAGTTTTGCTATGGTTCTTTTTGAAATGCATGTATAAAACAGCAGTTAATTCAGTAACCACCTGGAATCAAACAAAATACAGACCGGCCTTCTAGTAATGTTGAGTAGGTCATCTCTTTTTACAATTTCCCATTGATCTCTTTCCAGTTTGCTAGAACAGAATTCATTGCATGTTCTTTATATTCCCCAAAGCTATGTTTTAGTCCATGCTCCTAATAAAGCTGTGATAAATATTAATGCCATCAAAACACAAAATTTCTTTAGATTGTAATTCTAAACTTCATTCTTGTATGTTGCAATAAATGCTTTCCCCTTAATTAGCTGAACAACTAACTGAAATCTCTCTAGAGAAAGAAATTCCCTCTAATCTGCTGTGGTGTTCTTAAAGCAAGCAGTTGTGTAGAGTAGGATATCCTCAATCCAGTGATAGGGCGGGCCATTTGCAGCCACCATATTTTCTTGTTATTAACTACCAAGCCACCTAAACCCTGCCTGCCTTCCCCACCTCAGTCTGATGAACATATTTAATACACCTTTCTCCTCCTGTTTTCTCCACAACAACAACCTTGTGAGGTGAGTTGGGCTGAGAGAGAGAATGACTGGCCCAAGGTCACCCAGCCGGCTTTCATGGCTAAGGCAGGACTAGAACTCAGGGTCTCTCACTTTCGAGCCTAGTACCTTAACCACTAGACTATTGCTTTAAAACTCAACTCATGAAAAAAAGATACTGCCAAAGTACCCTCGCACACAAAATCTTGCAAAATTTACAGATACATTTCTCTGAGGCCTTGTGTGATATTCAAAGAATGGCACCAGAATTTATTCCACTAATGAATGTGTGATCCAATCATGGATCCATGCCTTCCAGATTATCTCCATCTTCATTCACTACTTTATGAGTATTTTTGTATGTCTTGCTACTTTCTGCCAACTGCTCATACCTTTTTCCTTCCTTTCTTGAAGTAGATTTGACTTTTAGAAAGTACCTTCCATGACAGCTATAAAGATTGCAACTTTACTAGAAATTTCATTGAAATGAATGTCTGAAAACCATTCAGTTACTGACCACTTTTATTCACTTCCCTATATTGTCTCATGTACTTTTTCCCAATTATGATCCTTTGAATTATATTTAGAAGTGAATATTCCTCAGCATCATATATTTAGAATATTCTTTTTTGTTCTGTAGTGTTATGAGAAATTGACATAAGTAAACTGATAATTGATTCTGTTAATTTTATGAAAGTATCTTTATAAATTGAGTGATTTGATCAGTTCTTGAAATACACTATAGGAGGTGTAAAATCATTTAGGGTGAAAAATGGTAGACTTTATAACTTTGTCATTGCAGCATTGGTTTTGCCTGCAATCTTCATTAATCCAGATTGAATTTGCAGATGAAGTGTTTATTTGATTGTAGAAACTTGTTTGAGATCATGATAGGTTGGTCTGCACCTTAGAACCAGCTCAGATATTGTGTTATGCCATGGAATCTGTTGAATAAACCATGTTGAGCTTTTATGTTCAGATAATGATGGTTTGTGGGCACGGTGGCACAAGTGGTTAAGAGCTCAGCTTGCCAGCTGGAAGGCCGGCAGCCTGGGATCGCAACCCAGCGTTGCTGTGCAGCAGGGCGAGCGCCTGCTGTTTCACCCCAGCTCCCGCCCACCTAGCGGTTTGAAAGCGCGCAAGCGCGAGTAGATAGATAGGTACCCCTCCCGGTGGGAAGGTAACAGTGTTTGTGCACCTTAAGGTGTCCAGTCATGCTGGCCACATGACCACGGAGCCGTCCCAGGACGAACACTGGCTCTTCGGCTTGGAAACGGGGATGAGCACCGCACCCTAGAGTCGGTCACGACTGGCAGGGTCTCCTTTACTTTAATGATGGTTTAGCTTTCCCTCATTTTGTTGTTTTTTTAGTACAACCTTATTCAGGCTTGTAAACATCCAGCAAGGCTCCTTGTTATGATTACTACTTTGCCATTACAGGAACCCTCAATTTTTCCCTTTTTTTGGCTGGCTGAGTGGTTTCTCATTTGCATAAAGTCTTTGGTTCTGCTTCCTCATAGTTCTCTTTCCACTACCACCACTACCCCTTCAAAGTAATTTGAAGTGGACCTGCTAATTGGCTTACTGTATTTTTCACATTCTGAGCAACTTTTAATTGGCCAACCAGAGCCTGCAAAACATGCGATTCAAGCTACTGCAAGCTACTACAGATCCTGCAGCAATAGAATTCCCTCATCCCCATCCTTGTCGGAAAAAAAATGAAACAAAACAATCATATCCTGAGCACCATCCACACCACTTTTGTGCACACAAAACCATTCTACACCACCCTCATTTACACTCTGTTGAAATAACCATGCCCCTCCCATCTTTATTTGCACGCAAAAGAGCAAAACATGAAATAAAGCCAGACTACCTTGCTGCCTGCTTGTCCCTTGCCAAGGTGAAAGAAAACAGGCAGAATGCCTCTGATTTCATGCTAAGAGACACCAACGTTTGCCAAGGAAATTGAAACTTGGGAACCAGGAGGAGGGATGAGGCAAAAATTGTGTTCAGTGAGGAAATGAGCAATTCCTCAGCTTGGCTAGCTTCAGTACAAAAAGAGACATGTGGGTTTGGCGTGGAGAGAGCAATTTCAGTTACACCTCAGCTGAGCCAGACATAAATTAGCTCATCAGCCAAAGTCGCGACTTGTCCCAGAGATCAAAAGCTGCTCTTGTAGTAAGGTGGAATCTCTGTGAAAGTATCCTGAAGTTTTCCTTCAACCAGTATCTTTCTTCTGCTTGCAAGGAATAAATAGTTCTACACACTGTTTCTCAGGGTCTGCCTTCCTCAGTTGCACAGATAAAAGATGTATGCTGATCTGTAGCTATTATGTGTCCAATGTTGAGTGTAAGTTTAAAAACAGTAAAGACACCCATTATAAAATCTCTTCTGCTGTAGTTTTCCATTCTTCTTAATTGATTTGTTGTAAAAACAAATCTCAGATCTGAAAAAAGTAATCAAGCATTAATTGTTACTAAATAAGGGATGCAAACACTAAAATGAACATTGTCCATCCTGTCTGCTTAATTATATTTTCTCATTAATTCACGTTTTTGCCTCCAATTGCAAATTTTTTTGATCAAACCTGGGAAATGATAGTTCACTTCCTCTGGCATTTTATAACCCACTGTTTTGCTACATATTAAAACTGTGCTGGCAATTACTCTTTGTCGGTTAATGTGATTCTTTTTCTAAAGTCACACTAGCCCTGATTTATTATGATATTAAGAGGATAGTAAAAACATCTAAAACAATAATAGGATTCTTGAAAATCATAGTTCAGTTTAAGCCCTTTTATCTTTTGCAGATAATTGTGAGTAATGTACAGATCATAACAAATACCATTTGGAACATTACTTCCAATCAGGTCTTTAAAAAAAATACATTAGAATAAATTCCATGATATCAGGATGTGTCTTTGCGGTGAATGTATTTTGCCTTTGACTTGGTTTACTGTGAATAATGTGGGAATAATTGTCTATCAAGTAACTTTATAGGATGGCCGGAAGTTTATATATATAACACTGGGATGGTAAAGCACAGAGCTATTGTTAGCTGTTTCTGCCAACTACTGTAAAGCGTTTTGCAAATTAAAGGGTTGAATCCAATACTGTCATGCTTCGAATAAATCCACTGGAATTAGTGGGACTTATGTTAATCACAAGTCTGCTCTATATTTGTTTTAATGTAAATTCAATCCACAGTACTATATAAAGTCTTTATAATCACAGAAATGTACAATTGCCCTTTATTTAGTATTTTTAACTGAGAATATTAAGTTTAACAATATTGATATAACACTGCAAAGTTAAATTGTGTTTTAAAATCCCTTTTAGTTTCAGAGCCAATTTGTCTTAAAATCAATGGAAAGACAATTTTGACAGAAACACTATGTTGGTGAAAAACAGTGAACATTAATTAATGCTGTTTCTCCGCTTTCTTCTTAATATTTATTTTGTCATGTAAGTTCAGATAAAACATGCTCTATGAAAGCCACAAATATTTTTTTACTGAACCCCAGATGAAAACAAATGCTTATCTCTGCATCCAAAACACACAGCCTTGGAGTAAAAATCTTTTGGGTCATATGTCCTTCTGGTTATCTGGACTATCAGATACTCCTATTTATTCAAGAAGCCTTTGAAGCCTACATGGGGCTGGGAGGGGGACGATAGATAGTTGTGGGGGGAGGTGTAGGTGTTTGTGTGCGTATGTGTTCTTTTTTAATGGCAGCACAAGTTAAGGTGACTCAAAAGCAAAGAGGCTGTTTTGTTTGGAAATGATGAATTGATGTCCCAACTGAAGTCTTTGATTGTAGCAGAGGTTAGATAAAATGCCTGAATAATTGCTCTGCCTGTGGGCTGGAAAAGATGCAGTTTCACATGTTTAAAAAATGGGCGCATTTGAAAGGTTGAAGCGGGGCCTCTTGGTCAGATTAACTTGCAGCCCCATTATATCAGCCCCACCCACAAATAGCCCTGAGCTGCTAATGCCATGCCTTTGTTTCTTTTTCTGGCCAGGAGTTTATGAAATTCCCCTTCCCTCCCTTTCTCCACCTACCCCCCCTCCCGGAAAGAAAACCTGCTCTTTTCCTTTCAGGGCCTTGGATCACGTGATTTCCCTTTTTTCCCCAAGTCATGGCGAGGGGTTGAATGTGAATCAGAGGCTGATTCAAGGATCAGAAATCCTATTTTGACATTCCGAACAAATCTGGCCAAAATGACTGGTAACTGAATTCATAACACAGGATGCAGGACGCTCGCCTACCTTAACGGACGTTTATCTTGAAATCCTAGCGCGTTGTCAAGAGGAGAAACGAATACACTGCCATCTTTTCCAGCAAGGCTTAAGCTGTAGATCTCAATAAGATAGTTCAAAGGAGGGGGGAGGGGAGGGGAAAGCCAGGCCAAATCACTGCCCTTCTTTCAAGTAGGTGCATTTGAGGTGGGGGGATGGTTGAGGGAGGCAGATGGAGAAATGTTTCCTTCTCTGGTACCTTTGTGGTTAGTGAGTTTTGTTCAGAATGCACATGGCTCTGCGTATGTGTGTGTGTGTCCCTTGGGGGAGGGCACTGACATTGCCGCCCCCATGTAGTTTCTGTGGGGAAAGTTGGCAATGCCTTTTCTTTCAGACTGAAATCTGATGATACAGGTAACAACATTTGAACAACAGCATTTCAGTTCCCATCATTTTGCTTGATTATGAAGCATAAAATGTAACCTTTGGATGGTATGTGTACATATGGACTGTATGTATATTAAGATCAACGCTCAAACCAAGTTATTTGCCTGCATAATTAAATTATTTTTCATGCCTTAAAAAGGAGGCTGGGGTAACCTTTAGTAATCTCAGTTAAATGCTTGAAAATGGTTGCAGGTATTCTTTGTGTCTGTTGTCTTCAGGGATGTAGGTCTTATTTCATCCAGAAAGATATTACGAAAATCCTGTTATTTTGTGTGGGTCCTTTCTTACTCTGTTTAGTTTTTTTTTTCCTTTTCTGAAGGCCTCATGTAGTAAACTTAATTAGATTGCTAAATGATGAGGCACCATGATTATTTAAACATTTCCTCTTCCTTCATTCTCAAGTGAATAAAGATTTGGGGCTGCGGCATAGAATGAATGTGGATTTCAGTTTGTTATAGGTGTTTTAGCCTTACCTAGCAAAGGTTAATCTCCATGCACAACACACACATATTTCTGTCTTTTGTGCGCATTGTAACACAGGTAGCTGGCGCTATCGGATCATCTTTGAGATGGGGTAGAGCCAAAGACCATCTGTAACAGTTACCTATATCCAGTGTTGTTTTGCCAGCTGCTGAGAATAAAGATCTTTGCTTTCCATCTTCTGACTGTGGGTATAAATGAAACAAAACAACTTGCCTTCCCACAATAAAGAGAATTGTGGTCTTCTTAATTAGTTGCAAATAATTATTTTTTAAGTATGGTTAATTATTTAAGTGGTTTTATAATATACTTTAATTGTGTGTTTTATTGTATGCCACCCAGAGTCACCTTGTGTGAGGTAGTTGGCCATATAAATTTAATAAGTACATTAAAACAAAATGTTCTACCAGTTGTTCAACATTTTGATGGGAAAAATTCAAACCAATTCGTATGCTCCATTTTCTTCAAGAATAAATATCTGAAATGTCATTGTGGACAGTGAGAAGTTGTTGAAAGAACCTCCCTATGTTTTCATTATCACCACAAAAGACTGTGGGGTGATAGCCTGTACAAAATATTATCTTCCTCTCAACTTATAGACAAAGTGGTGATGAGAATGATTTTTAAAAAGAATTAAACTATGTTTTAATTAGCCATAGCAAACAATGGTGGCAGCAGTTATGCCTGTTTTTTGCACCCTGGTCTGCCTGAATAAACAGAAAGAAACAAGCCTGACAAAGAGCAAACAACTGCAAACTGAACACATTCCCAACCCACAAGTAATATAACAACAAAAATACACTTCTTTGCCTACATTGCTCAGCAGGTAAAGCAACATCTTTTTTAATTTGCAGTATTACACTATAACAAAATACCAGTATTTCTAATATACATTTGAATTGGCAGAGCTCCACAAAGTGACATATTTTTGCATTTGCAGAACTAAAGCACTGCTCACATGACCAGAATACTATTACCTTATAACCCATGAACTATTAACCCTTACCCAATAAGAACAAAAACAAAATAAAAAATCAACAAATTTTCTTACTAGCCTGACAGAAATCTTTTCTTTGCATTCAGAATGGTTCTCAGTCTCTGAATATGTGCTTAACTGACTCCACTTCAGTTTCCCCAACTACTGTAGTTCTATCCAGAAGGAGATCTTTGCTTTTTTTAATTAGCGAATGTGATTTTGAAGGAAAATATACCAATATACCAATCAAAGAACATCAGGTTAAAACAATGTAGAATGAAATGCCTCCATTTTATCCTGAACTTGGGATGAGCCGTGAGAATCTTAAGGACAGTTCTTAATTATTTTGACAACAGTGAGAAAGCACTGTCATTATATTCGACCTTGAAGTTTGTAGTAACTTATCTACATGGAAGATTAGAAGCTTTAGGTTTACAATAATGGTTGCTATATTTTATAATAACTAGATAATAGAGAAGCATTATATAAAAATAGAATGGTTCAAGCCTATACTTTCTTGAATTGTCTTTTAGGGAGATAAAATGTTTGCTTAGAGTATTATTTGGCTTGCTTGTTTATTTCATATATAATCATAACATTGGAAGAACCCACAATAAAAGGAAAACTGATCAAACAAATACAAAGTAATACAATCAGTTTTCAGGTCAGTAATCAGATAATTTTCTTTTAAATGCTGTGTCTGTCTTATAATTTTGGTTTGAAAAACATAATAGTGTCATTTTTAAAAATCACTTTATAGCAGTATCTTCTTTATGACAAATGTAAGATCGCAAAAAGCTAAATTGGAGAACATCGGATCTCTTCAGATTAAAAAAAATAACCTTAGTCATTGACAAAGGAATAAAAATGAAACTGACTTGATACAACAGTCATTGTGTTTACATGCTTAAATATGATGATGGAATATAGAAGTATTGTATTTAAAAAACAGGCAAAATAAAACTAATTGCTTAATCTATTGATGGAGGATATAAACCTCCAAAAATACATTCTCAATTTCAGTGATAAATAACATTTTCTTTCTGGGGCCTAAAACTCTACTTATTATTGAAATTTGTAGTAACCTATCTACATGGAAGATTAGAAGCTTTAGGTTTACAATAATGGTTGCTATATTTTATAATAACTAGATAATAGAGAAG